>CM062290.1:461343288-461577786 GCA_031216915.1 Pictodentalium vernedei
GCAACCATCATAATTATAAAACTCGGATCTGGCAACTGCAGTGGCACTCTCTGAGTCAACCACCGAATGTTTGCCCCAGTCTGAATCTCTTGCTACACTAGATAGACAAGAGAACGTGTAAATCGAGCAATTCATGGATTGCTGAAAAGTTGCCGTCGAAGAGAAGCTTCTCCGAGACCGAAGCGACTCTGAGAGAGTTCTTCACCTTACTATCCACGCACGTGGATGTAGCTAGGGCTGCGTCACGGCTAACCAACTCCAGGTAGCCACTGAAGGGCGGAGTTATACGTGAACAAACTACTGCCCTCAAAAGAAATCACATTGAGGATCATATCCCGGAATTCTTTCTCTTGAAGACGTAATGATAACGCCTCAGTAAGGTGGATTACGTATGATAAAGCATCTAGGTTAAGTCTATTAGACATCATTGTCGTTTCCAACATTGTGGTTGGAAAAGACATAGACAGCGAAAAAGATAATTTCCAGTCTTTAACCACGCCGTCTAGATGCATATGAACTCTCGGTATGCCCTGTTCTGCCAAAATAAATTATTCCTATAAATGATAAAAGGCAGAATTGAGCATTGCGGACAAGAAACTAAACTATCATGCTTGGTAGCAGGCTTATATATATATATAGCGTCGATAAATAATACACATGTTCTAATGACATTATTGGACTGTGTCGGTAAGTCAGGGACAATGTCCCTGAACCGATCCAAAATTCCGTGTCCAATGACGCTATAAGTCTCTTATCCAACAACGCAGCAATGTAGTCCGAAGGAACAACCACTGGAAGATAATGCCGGAAGAAATGTATGGCAGCTTCCGATGTTCCGAAAGGGAAAACTTGAAATCGTCCGAATCCCTTTCGCCATCCTGTCGGACCCTATAAAGCGTTCGGTCGTCCTAACCTGATGCAACCGCGGACCGCACCGACCCAGCGCCGTCGGATAATTCCTGATCCGACCGAGAAACTGTCGATTGCTGGGATGCTGCGAAAAACTGTGCTAACTTGGATAGCACGTCCGTCACTGAGGCCTGTGGAGAAGCGGTCTTACGATGCATTGCCGCTGGAAGCTCCATGATCGTTACCCCATGCATACTACTATTATGCGAGCGAACGGAGTGTATAGGCCTCGTGTCCCTTGGCTACCGGATGGCGTGACCTGTTCGCCGTGGAATCACTGAATGACGAAACTGGTCGGATACTCGAGGTCACGTAGCCAAAGTGCGGTCGTGTGCGCTGCTGTGAGGATGAGGAAGCATTATCGACAGTCTCTCGGACTGTCAATATAACGGAGCGTCCCGAGCGGCGGACATATGCTCCGAATGCAAAATATCTGAACCACAACATGCGGTCCCCTATGTTGTTGGATGAGAGAGGGACCTCTCTCGCTCACAGCCCGGACGGACCTGGACGAGCCAGGAACCGGACTAACAGGCTTCCTCCGATCTGTCCTCAATCCGTCGTCACTGGGTGAGTACTAAAGTTGTTATAGTGCTCGCATCACCCAAATCTCCTTCCTAGACCGCAACGGACGAACCCGGCAGCCGAACCATTCGATGAATGTACGCTACACCGGGTGAGCTAGCGAATGTCACTCCGTCGATCTTACAAGGGACCTCTTAGGCGATAGACATATTCCATGAGCACTTATTACTGCTAGCTCTTCATTAACTATGACGACAGAGGCACACTTTGAAAGACATCTCCGTAACTTTGCGAACAAGAAACCAGAAATGCTTGGTAATAGCAAGCTTATAATAATATATATAGCGTCGTTCAATAATTCGAAAGTTTGTGTGACATTATTGGACTATGTCGGAACTGAGGGACGATGTCCCTGAACCAAACCAAAAATTTCTAAGTCCACCGACGCTATCAGTTTCTTATCCGGCATCGCAGCATTCTGGTCCGACGAAAGAACCTGTAGAAGATCAAGTCAGATGACATACACAACAGCATATGTTGTTCCGAAGGGGAAAGCTCGAAATCCTCCGAATCCCTTTCGGTATCCCGTCAGACCGGATAAAATTTTCGGACGTCCGTACCTGCTTCTGCGGAGCGTCCCGACCCAGCATCGTCGGATAATACATTATGCGACAGATTCAGTTGTTGCTGGGATGCTGTGATAAGCTGTGCTATTTGGGATAGCACGTCCGTCCCCGAGGCCTGTGCAGTAGCGGTCTTACGATGCATTGCCGCCGGAAGCTCCGTGTACGTTGACTCCCGCACACTTTCTTATGCGAACGTCCGGAGTCTGCAGGCCTCGTGTCCCTGGCTACCGGATGGTGTGACCTGGTCGCCAATGATTCTCTGATTGGCGAAGCTGACTGGATATCCGGGGTCACGTAGCCAAGAGCGGTCGTGTGCACTACCATGAGAATGAGGAAGCCTTATTGACAGTCTCTCCGGACTGACTATATGTCAGAGCGTCCCGAGCGGCGGACGTATGCTCCGAATGCGAAACATTTTGTACCACAACATCTGGGGCCCGATGTTGTTGTACGAGAGAGGGGCCTCTCTCGCTCGCCGTCCGGATGGACCTGGACGAGCTAGGAACTGGACTAAAAGGCTTCCTCCATTCTCCCTCTAATCCGCCATCACTGGGTGTGCATTTGGTTGATTTATAGTGCTCGCATCACCCCAAAACTCCTTCTAGACCGCAACGGACGAACCCGGCTGCCGAACCATTCGATGAATGGATGCTACACCGGGCGAGCTAGCGGACGTCAAAGGCCGTCGAACCTACTAGGGTCCTCTTAGGCAATTGGCGTATTTACATGAGCACTTTTCCGCTAGCCCTTCATTAATTGTGACGACGGAGGCACACTTTTGGAAGACATCACGGATACATCACCCTAATCTTGATCGTCTGAAATAGAAATTGATAAAGTAGAGTGACCCTGCGGGGAAAGGACCGGAATGTCCAATTCCCCACTAACATACCATGACACACGCTTCCCATGTTGTCATCGAAATCATCACATACAGAACAGGAGTTAGTGCGAGTACACTGACTACATATAGAATGATTATAAAAGTCAGAGGAAGATTTCCTCTTATTACAATTGACCAAAATCCTTTCAATGTGAAAAGAAAACAAAGTCCTAGTACTCGCACCAACCCCTGACAATCAAAATACATAATAATATGATCCATTAACATAGAAAAAATAATTGAAATCAAAATATTTTGAAAAAATATTTTTTCAGAACAGCCCAAGTTTCTGAAAAGTAACGTTGAGCCCCAATGGATCCCAAGCCTAAGTGTGGACAAAAATTTTAAAAATATTTTAAACAATTTATGCAACACTTACGAACAATAATAATGTATCTAGTTATGATTAAATTAACATCAAGATATTATTTTCAAGAAATCCCCCCTCACACAGAGGGCTGTTGTAAATGTAAACAATAAGTGTAAAAACACTAAAATAAGACTCCAGGCACCCAGGCCCGAAATCAGTTACCAATAATACACTATCTGATGCAAAACAGAGACTTCCAGGGAAGAAACTGCAGAACATCAGATGGTAGATGCAGAACACAACGCCTAACCACCCATAGGTGAAGACGTAAACATGGGGAAAAGAACAGAATTCATTCTGTTATTCAGCTAAAACTCCCAAGAAATTTTAGTAATAAAATTACAGAAAATATGCCAAAAGCATGGGAGAATAGCAAGAGGGGACTTAAAGGAAAGGGAGAGAGGAAAACACTGAACAATCAGTGTAACTTGATAACAAGAATGACAACAAAATGGCTGCTGCCTCGAAAATAGGTAACTTAACATAATTTCATTAAAAAATTTTAAGTTACAGCCCTGATAATTTTCTGTCACACATTTTTCCTCTCCTCCTTCTATATCCTCCTTAGAATCACCATTTCACTAATATTTATGTGTCTGGCATCATTTAAACTGAGATTTACAAGCACAAAGATCAGTCAGATGTTAACTGATGAAGGGCCAAACTAAGAATGATTAATGGCGCCAATTTCGGAACGTCCTTGACACTGCGCATGCGCAGTAGAGGTGAAGTGTGGAGGGCCATTCAGGACATGTTTTCTTTGGTTTTAGATGCAAATTTTGGGGATTGGGGGGGAAAATTTGTGTTTGGCCCTATATTTTAAGAGTTAGCACCAGCTATGTCTGGGTCATTGGTACAGAATAAAATTATCACATACATGCATACAGTTTAAATTCTACAACAAACAAATCACGTACATACATACAGATGAAATTCTACAACAAACAAATCACGTACATACATACAGATGAAATTCTACAACAAATAAATCACGTACATACATACTGATGAAATTCTACAACAAACAAATCACGTACATACATACAGGTGAAATTCTACAACAAGCAAATCTCGTACATACATGCAGGTGAAAATCTGCACCAAACAAATCATGTACCATACATACAGGTGAAATTCTACAACAAAAAATCATGTACATGCATACAGTTTAAATTCTACAACAAACAAATCACGTACATACATACAGATGAAATTCTACAACAAACAAATCACGTACATACATACAGATGAAATTCTACAACAAACAAATCAAGTACATACATACTGATAAAATTCTACAACAAACAAATCACGTACATACATACAGGTGAAATTCTACAACAAACAAATCACGTACATACATGCAGGTGAAATTCTACAACAAACAAATCACGTACATACATACAGATGAAATTCTACAACAAACAAATCATGTACATACATACAGGTGAAATTCTACAACAAACAAATCACGTACATACATGCAGGTGAAATTCCACAACAAACAAATCACTTACTACATACATACAGGTGAAATTCTACAACAAACAAATCACGTACATACATGCAGGTGAAATTCTGCAACAAACAAATCACGTACATACATACATACAGGTGAAATTCTACAACAAACAAATCACGTACCATACATACAGGTGAAATTCTACAACAAACAAATCACATACCATACATACAGGTGAAATTCTACAACAAACAAATCATGTACATACATACAGGTGAAATCCTACAACAAACAAATCACGTACATACATACAGGTGAAATTCTACAACAAACAAATCACGTACATACATGCAGGTGAAATTCTGCAACAAACAAATAACGTACCATACATACAGGTGAAATTCTACAACAAAAAATCACGTACATACATACAGGTGAAATTCTACAACAAACAAATCACGTCCGTACACACAGATGAAATTCTACAACAAACAAATCATGTACATACACACAGATGAAATTCAAATCACGTACATACATAGAGGTAAAATTCTACAACAAACAAATCACGTACATACATACAGGTGAAATTCTACAACAAACAAATCACGTACATACATACAGGTGAAATTCTACAAAAAATTGACATAGTTCAACAACCTTAATTTTGTGAAATATTGAAGCAAATTAAAATCCTGACAATATGTACACCTCTGGTATATATACAAACATCCTGTGAAATAAAAAAAGTTCCAGCTTGAAAACTGAGAGGAGTTAGCCGGACAAACAATGTATCCTAGATGTGGATGGATGGATGGCTGGACAGACAGATGGACGGACAGCCTGATGGAGAGCCACGGGTAAAACAATATGCCCCACGACTATTCGTTGTGTGAGTATAATAAAAACAATAATTAAAGTGACATAAACAAATCTGTATAATGCAGAATAGACCAAGCATCATCAACAGAACAGGGTAATTATCACTTCAAATAAACACATTCACAGTGTACTACATTGCAATGAACAGTAACACAAAATTTCCAATATTAACAAGTGCAATGCCGATCACCAGTGATCAGACAATTAGTGTTCAACCAATGATCGGAACCGGCCACCACAATCAGCCGATTATGGGCAATCGGATGAAAATGGCAACGGCTCCTGGAACATCGGTTCAACCAATTGTTGCCAAGCAATTTGTGATTTTTCTGAATCGCATTTTATTATCTTCTGCAATTGTTCAATTGTTAATGTAAAATGATGCCAATGATACCATTCAATAAAGTTGAGAAACAACCACAATGTGTATTCTTAATCTCTCTTGATGCCCTTTATGGGGTATACGTGTTAAACGACATGTAAAGCTTACAACTGAGAAAACTTGCAGCAATCGCCAGTTCATACCAGAAAAGTGAAGGATGCACTCCATTGGCTCAGGTCGCAGTAAAATTACCAGTCACGCGCACTTGGGCGGTAAACATGGCTCTGAGTGCCACGTTTACCACCCAAGTGTGTGCGACTGGTAATTTTACTGGGACCCCAGTCAACGAAGTTTAACACTTTGAAAAATGTTCAGTTTAATGTAGTTCTTTCGAGCCTCGACTTGTCTTGTAGTGCACAGTATTACAATCGGAATCAGCATCAGAATCGGCCGATTGTGGGCTCAAATAACCGGTAATCGGTCAGCGACCATTTTTGGTAATCGGTTGGACACTACAGACAATAGTGCCCACAGTTGGGGGTGTCACCAAATTGTAGACTTTTGTCTGATCATTGTTGAATGGGGACAGATTGAAGGCATAGCACCAAAATATCTCTGAGCAATAGGTTGCGATGTAAAAAAAGCCCCAAAAAACCCCAAGTGTTGCATATCACTGACAAAAGTGGAAAATCAACCTGAAATCATCAGATCAGACTAGTTTTTAAACTCAACATAGAGACAGATGGAAAGAATGCAATGACCATTGCCCACAATCGTGCTTAGAAGTTTTTGACTAAAATCTAAAAATGAAAGTGTCAATGACACTGTAGCTCAACTTCTGTAAGCCATGTACATGAATAGTATGTGACACAGCAATGACACACATCTAGGTAATGGCCTGATAACAAAGGTACATATAAAGTATTGTAACGGTCTGTACATAAATTTTGACTGTAGCATGTAACAAATGTATAGGTAAAGTATTGTAAAAGTGGGTGACAGTTAGATGCTAAACTAGAAAAGAAATCTTGAGTCCCAGAGTGGGTCTGACTGAACCCAAAAATATTTGTTTTCATAGCATATAGCACAGTGATAACAAAGGCACCCCAAAACACTTGTTCCTGTCACAAGGTGATAACAAAGGTACCCCAAGAAGTTTCGTGAAGATCGGTTCATAAATACAGACTCTAGCCCGAGGCATATTGACATGTGCAATTACTGTGTATAAGTAGCACTGAACAAATCAAAGTTCATCTAATTTGCATAATTTCTGCACAAGAAAAAAACCTGTATTATATGTGATGTATTCCATGTTGCTAAACATTCCTACAAAAATTTATTCAAATCAGAACTTTCATACAGAAGTTCTGTACAAAAAACTGATTGCACTAATTTTGGTACAAAATGGCTGCTGGCAGCCATCTTGAATTTTGGACCACACCCAAAAACACTCGTTCTCATCCCACGGTGATAACAAAGGTACCCAAGAAGTTTCGTAAAGATCGGTTCATAAATACAACCTCTAGCCTGAGCCGTATTGACACGTGCACTTACTGTGAAAAAGTAGCACTGACTAAATCAAAGTTCATCTAATTTGCATAATTTCTGCTCGAAAAGAAAACCCGTATTCCATGTTACTAAACATTCATACAAAAATTTATTCAAATCAGAACTTTCATACAGAAGTTCTGTACAAACAACTGATCGCACTAACTAAAGTACAAAATGGCTGCTGGTGGCCATCTTGAATTTCGGACTGCATCCAAAACCACTCATTCTCATAACAAAAGTACTCAAGAAGTTTCGTAAATATCGGTTCATAAATACGGCCTCTAGCCCGAGCTGTATTGGCATTTGCAGTTACAGTGCTGAAAGTAACACTAAATAGATCAAAGTTAGTCTAATTGGCATAATTTATGCACGAGAAAAAAAACCTGTATCATATGTGATGTATCCCATGGTACTAAACATTCATACAAAAGATTATTCAAATCAGCGCTTTCATATGGAAGTTGTGCACAAAAATCTGATTGCACCTAATTTTGTACAAAATGGCTGCCAGTGGCCATCCTGAATTTCAGACGAGACCCCAAAACACTCGTTCTCGTCCCACGGTGATAACAAAGGTACCCAAAAAGTTTTGTAAAGATTGGTTCATAAATACGGCCTCTAGCCCAAGCCGTATTGGCATTTGCACTTACTAGGGCTGAAACGAGTAACTATTTTCGAAAGTCAACTAGTTGCCAGCAGTAATCGACTTAAGTCGACTGGTCGGCCTGTTTTGCTACAAAAATACAAGATGACTTACCAAGTGTTAAAAAAATGCATAGTTTTTCAGCGAAACGCTACAATTTATTTTGACACAGACTGTAATTTGCAAATTGGCAAGTGATCTGATTTGAAGTTTTGTTGACATGTCATCCCCACCCACCTCCGATCTTTGCCATTGTTTGAATGAATGATAAATGCCAGGTATATTTCTTAGTTGTGGAGAATATTTATGAGATCAAAAACTTTTAAAACAAATACAGAAGGGGATATATTGATATTCATTTCTTAGAAAATTACCCCTGCTATTTTGAATTGTATTATTCACACAGGACAGTTCAAGAGTTATTTTTAGGCTGTATGTTATTTTGATGCGACAGAAACTATTATACACGACACATCTTCTGGCTGTCCTTATTATTCGTAAAAAGTTTAACAATTGTACTATGATTCATTTCTGAGTTATGGCTGAGACAAGAATATTGACCGATTTTTAGTGTGACCTTGAAATGTGACCTTGACCTTGAAGGTACGAACCTGGCTATGGTGTGTGACACATCCTCCTATGGTCCTTTATAATTGTGTGAAGTTTGATGACTGTGGCCCAAACAGTTTTCAAGTTATTGACTTGGACACACAAACACACACACACGGACACACACATGCACACTTCAGTCACTATATGCCACCCGACCTAAGTCAGGTGGCATTAAAATATTACGAAAATACTCAGCAGGTTAAGAGTTAAGAGGACCAAAATATAAATATGTCCAGAGGCAACATGAGATTATTTATATCATGGTTAAGAGTCATTGTATGAGATGAGCTCATGACTTCTAAAACTGCAGTACGTGGAGAGTGTATTATCACTAAATCACCTGCAGAGTGGAGATCCCACCCGAGCAATAATTGCTTATGTGTTGCAAAGCATAACCAGTACAAGCAAAGTTTCAGCCAAGGGACCTCCAGGTTAAACCCGGAGGTCCATTGGCTAGAACATTGCTTTTGTTTTTTGTCGATTTGTGCACAATTTTAAAGTTATAGCTTGGGTGATGACTGTACTCCGCGGGTGATTTGGTTGCAATCCACTCTCCAAGTACTGTAGAAACAAATATACAAAATACCAAAAATTGGCATTAATTGTGGTCCACCATAGCAAAAAGAGAAGCTCGCAGGCTTTTCTCTATAAAGCCAAACTGTATGCAATACAAGAAGTACTTGACAAAACAAAGAGGAAGGCTACAACAAATGTCAAGCATCGCAACGTAAAAGCTTGAAATATAAATTTAGTAACATTCTGAGCAGCAGACAGGGGACCCAAACATCTTAGATCTCCTGCCACAGATTCTAGATTTCTCTGGTAGAAGGAAGTGAAGGTAGAAGGTAGATAGTTGCATCCAGTATGCAGCTTTCATAATATCTGATAGAACAATAGAATTAGCATATGCCCATGAGGATGATAAAGCTCTAACCTCATGAGCAGAGATTCTATTCACTCCACTATCCCTATCATATTTATTTATTTATTTATTAGGGTTTACCGACACTTTAACAGCCCAGGTCATATCGTGTTAGTGACAGTTTTACAGGTGGAGGAAGCCGGACTACCCAGAGAGAACCACCAAGCAACAATGAGTGGCTGCCAGCTCCCCAACATCGCAACTCTGCATTGCAGCACAGGCAGGGCTAGTTTGGTTGAAGACATGTGCACCATCGATGTGCAGTACGCCTTAGTACACAGTGTCATCGTGCCCCCATGTGGGCAATTGGGGTGAAGTGCCTTGCCCAAGGAAACAAAGCATGAGTCTGAATCAATCGCTCAGATGGTCACTCGTTCAAGGACTAACTGGGCTTGATGCTGCTTAACTTTGGTGATCTGACAAGAACTGGTTACCGCAATGCCACCATGCCCCCCTCCCTGTCAGATAAATTATTATAAGCGACAAGGATAGTAGCCTGTATCCATCTAGAAATAGAATGAACTGAAATATCCTTTCTGCCTGGGATGAAAAAAAAGAGTCATTTTCTTCCTTTCCTTATGAAACCAGACCACTTCATATACATTCTTAAGAGCTCTCATTGGATATATTAATGGTCTAGAATTATTAACAGTTGATAACGCATGAATAATTATAGGAGCAAGTAGTTTATCTGATGCCTGATTCTTAGCTAAAAAATAGCTTACTGGAGTAATAAGGGTAACAGAATTACCCATACTACGATAATGTGAATTCTCAATAGACAGCATGAAGTTCACTAACTCTTTTAGCTCAAGCAAAAGCAAGCAAGAATACAGTTTTAAATGTCCAAAAATTCAACTTCACAGAATCTAAAGGTTCAAATGGAGTTTTAACAAGACACAGGCTAGACTCCACTTAGGAATTAGCCATAAAGTTGTTGGTCTTTTAATAGAAATATTTTTTAGTAACTTTGACAAGGATTGATCCGAAATGTATCAGTGTGGCCTTTGTGAGCCTGACAACACAGAATGGTATCCTTTGATTGTAATAGATTGAAGTTTCGTAACATCAAAAAGAAACACTAGAAAGTTAAAAAATTTATAGTAATTTATATATTTTTTATACTTACCAATGACCCAGACTTAGCTGGTGCTAACTCTAAAAAATCCAGGGCCAAACACAAATTTTGCCCCCAATCCCCAAAATTTGCATCCAAAACCAAAAGAAATCATGTCCTATAGGACCTCCATACTTCGCTCCTACCGCACATGCGCAGTGTCAAGGACATTCCGAAATTGGCACCAATTATCATTCTTACTGGCAGTGCCTGGTCAGCGCTATGTATTCAGCGGGGAGGTAAGAGTTCCCAACTCTTGGGAGGGCCATCCCCGTCTGGGTCATTGGTAAGTATAAAAAATATATAAATTACTATAAATTTTTTAACATTTTTATACTGTACCAATGACCCAGACTTAGCTGAATAGTAAAAAGGCTGGAGGGCCTAGGACATAGAGGAAAATCCAATAAGCTCAACTATATAATATAGAGGCAACCCCTCAAGGAGAAAAGGAGTATTAGGCTTTACATGTATCTTTCTTATTTTATGTTAAATTAGAAAGATACAATACCCTTCATAATTGAGCACAATAACATTCATGTTCTCTATTAACATCCAGTATAACCCTTTATACTAATTATTTTTAAAGTAAGCCAATAAATAAAGTTAGTCCAGAGAATTGAGACTCTTTATATTCTTTTAAAAGTGTCCGAGGATTGTATATTAACGCCCGTTTGACACTTGACATATACAAATGCTTCACACCGAGCTACACTTTAAAAATATGACATGAATGAATTTTTAACATTAATATTACACTTTAAAACCATCCCGGAAACGACTCAAAAATACTGACTTCGGAGGAGGCATTCCCTTGCTTTTCACTATAAAGCAGGTGACCTAAGGGAACACCCTCCCCCCCGCCTTCCCCTGGGTCAAATAGCCCAGAGCGAAGAGGGCAGCCGGACGGAGTCACTGCCGGAACAGAAAGCCTGCATAACTATAGTTGCAACTGTTTAGTGGACGACATTCTGAGCAACAGATAACGGACCTAAACAATGCAGGTCTCCAGAAATGGACTCAATATTTCTGAGATAAAAATTCGTGAATGTGGATGGCTGAGACCAATAAGCAGCCTTCATTAAATCTGTAATAGCAATACTATTAGCGTAAGCCCAAGAAGTAGCAAGAGCTCTTACTTCATGAGCCGAAATCTTAAGCACAGACTGCTGAGAAGAAGATAAACTCTCATAAGCAGTGCGGATAGTTAATTGAATCCATCTAGCAATAGGCATCAGAGACAGAAAGAAACGTTTTCGTCCCTTTCTGATAAACTGAGATCTCTGTTTATAGATACGTAACGCTCTAACAGGACAGAGTAAAGGCCTACGCCCGTCTGAAGACGGAAGAGCCTTAATAACAATAGGTTCCGGATATTTATTAGGAGCCTGATTCTTAGCTAAAAACCCACATTAGTAGTGAAGGTGATAGTGTTCCCGACACTACGATAGTGAGAATCATCCACCGACAGTGCATGAAGCTCACTGACTCTTCTAGCAGAAGAGAAAGCTAAGAGAAAAGCTGTCTTATAAGATAAGAATTTGAAATCTACTGTCCCAAGAGGTTCAAATGGCTTTTCCTTCAGTTTAAGAAGAACCCAAGCTAAATTTCATTTAGGAATTAACCTAAGAGTTCTGGGTCTATTTATCGAGAAGTTTCTAACCAACTTAGATAAAGAGACATTAGATCCAATTTGTAAACTATCATGATGTGCATAGGTATCAGATAACATAGACCTATAACCCTTAATAGTAACAGGCTGCAGTTTGATTTCGTCAAACAAGTATACTAGAAAGTTTGCAATGTCTGGTATAGAGGGATCAAAAATATCCACAGAATGATCCCTACACCAACGACGAAAAACCTTCCACTTAGCCGCATAGTTTAGCGAAGAGGAGGTCCTCCTACAGTTAGAAATCGCGTCCACTGCTCGTCCTGTAAAGTGCTTGCCATGCAAGAAGGACCGCACAATGGAAAAACGTGAAGGTTGAGACCTTGCGGGTTGTGATGGAGTTGACGCGATTTCCCCTGCGAAAGAAGATCCTCCCATGGAGGAAGCTTTCGCGGTAGGTCCCACAACAGACACCTGAGTAGATTTATCCACGGTCTCTGTGGAGACAGAGATGCTACCAACAGAATCTTGCACTGAGATTGTTTTATCTTTAGCAATACTTGCTCAATTAACGGCGCTGGAGGATACGCATATCCGATCATTCCGTCCCAAGGGATCGACAGAGCGTCTACTGCAAATGCTCTTGGATCTGGACACGGAGACACATACGTCTGCAACTGATTGTTGAGATGTGTCGCAAATAAGTCTATCATTGGCCGTTCCCATTGGTAGCAAATCTGATTGAATACTTGTTTGTTGAGAGTCCACTCGACGGCAACAAGCGACCCTTTCGTGAAAGGGAGTCTGCTAGTACATTCAGATGACCCGGTATGTGACGGACCGAAAGAAGAACCTGATGTTCTAGAGCAAACAGAAGGATTCTTTCCGTTAGATTGAACAACGGAACTGAATGAGTGCCTCCCTGATTCCGTATATACGCCACTACTGTCGTATTGTCGGATAGGATTTGGACATGAGCATTGTGAATAATGTCCATCCAATGACGTAACGCAAGCCAAATTGACATCATTTCCTTGATGTTTATGTGCTTGCCCAGGAATTGCGGATCCCAAAGACCCTGGCATCTCGAATCCGTTGGGATCAATGATGCACCCCAACCTGTTTGACTGGCATCCGTCATAATGGTAAAACTCGGATCCGGCAACTGCAGCGGAACTCCCTGAGTTAACCACTGAATGTTTGCCCAAGTCTGAATCTCTCGTTTCACTTGATCTGACAAGAGAACGTCTATGTCGAGCGAATGAATTTTCACACTCCAATTCTGAGTCAAGAAAATTTGGAGAGGACGCGTGCGTAACCAACCGCCCCATCGGAATGAGATCCGCAGCGGCTCCGCACAGACCTATCAGTCTCATAAATTCTCTCGCTGTGACTTTGTCTGCATGCAGACAATAGCGAGCGTAACAACTGACTAATTTCGCTCTGGTTAACGGCAGACGAACGAGATTGTTGTGCCTCTCGAAGCTCATTCCCAGATGTGTGAATGATTTGGACGGCACCAGATCCGACTTCTCCTCGTTTACTATAAAACCGAGACGTCGGAGCAATAGAAGTAGATTCTGAACATCGTTCTGAAGTGTTAACTCGTTGCCGTACCTCTGAAGAATGTCGTCCAGGTAGGCCGACGTTAACGCAGACGAATGAGCTCGGAAATACACCATTACCGAGTTCATTACCCGAGTGAAAGCCCAGGGTGCTAGATTCAATCCGAAGCACATTGCCCGGAATTGATACACCTCTCCTAGGACTGCGAAGCGTAGATACTTTCTGAATGTCGGATGTATCATGACGTGAAAGTACGCATCTTTGAGATCTATGCTCGTTGCATAATCGTTCACCCGAATACTCGCTCTGACCGACCGAATCGTCTCCATATAAAACTTCGGAGCGACGATCAGCTTGTTTATCCAGCTCAAATCTATGACTGGACGGAACGAGCCGTCTGGTTTCAGAACCAGAAACAGATGGCTGTAGAATCCCGGAGTCTCCTGGTTTTCTACGACCTCTACCGCGTTCTTCATTAAAAGAGACTGCACCTCTGATAATAGAGCGTCTCTTTTCTGCGGATTTGACGGAAGTTGAGTCCATTTTGGACTTCGAGTTAATGGAGGCTTTCGTTTGAAGGATATCTTTAGCCCTTCCGAAGTCACCCCTCTCACCCAAGGGTCGTCCGTAATCGACGCCCAGTCTTGTGAAAAACTCGACAACCTTCCGCCAACCGGTACGCGATAGAGGTTGAAGCCATCACCTCCTGGACCTGCGAGGCCTGCGGTAGGAGAAACCACGTCCTCCACGACCCGCACCTCGTCCCGTCGACCTCGGGGCGTCCGACCAGTTGTCCTGGCCCGAAGGACGTCCCGAACGTGAGTCGCTACCTTGACGGTCTCTTGAATAAGACCAAGAGGACGCACCGGAACCTCTATAGGAACCTCTCTTGGGCGCATTAGACCCAGAAGTGCCTGTCTTACTCTTATCTGCCGTATCCGACTTCTTTGAAGCAGATTTGAACAGCAGAGAATCCGAAGCTTTCTTAGTAATTTTATCATAAATAGCAGAAAGCTTGCCATCAAAGAGAAGTTCTCCGGAGACCGAAGCGACTCTGAGAGAGTTCTTCACCTTAGTATCCACGAGTGTGGATGTAGCTAGGGCTGCGTCACATCTAACCAACTCCAGGTTTGCCACTGAAAGGGCGGAGTTACACGTGGAATAAGCTACTGCCCTTGAAAGAAGTCTTAAAGAGGATTGTATATCCTGAAACTCTTCCCCTTGAAGGCGCAGTGATAACGCCTTAGTAAGGTGATCTGCGTAAGATAAGGCATCTAAACTGGCTCTGTTAGACGAAATAGTTGTTTCCAACACCGCGCTTGGAATAGACGCCGACGACAGTAATGATAACTCTAAGTCTTCCGCCTCGTCGTCCAAACGCAGAGGAACTCTCGGGATACCCTGTCCTGCCGTGTCGAATTTATTCCTTGCATTAATGAAAGGCAGGTTGAGAGTATTGGCGGACAAGAAACCTGCTTTTCCCGTTTTGGAAGCAAGTTTGAATATAGCGTCGTTCAATAATTCAAATGTTCTTGCAACATTATTGGACTGAGACGGAAACTCGGGAGCGATGTCCCTGAACCGCTCAAAGAAATCAGAGTCCAATGACGCTATAATTCTCTTGTCCGGAACCGCAGCAGTCTGGCCCGACGGAACAACTTGAGGGAGAAAGTGCCGGATGAAGTCCACGGCAGCTTTATGTTGTTCCGAAAGGGATAGCTCCAAGTCATCCGTATCACTTTCACCATCCGGTCGGACCTCATGATGCTCCCGGTCGTCCGCTCCCGATGCTTCGGCGGTGCATACCGACCCAGCGCCGTCGGATAATTCCCGATCCGACACCGTTTCTGTCGGTTGCTGGGATGCTGCGATAAGTTGTGCTATCTGCACAAGTACGTCTGACATCGAGGCCTGCAGAGGCGCAGTCTTTCGCTGCTTCGCCGAGGGCAGCTCCGCATCTGATGACTCCCGCATACTCTTCCTATGCAAACGTCCGGAGTCCATCGGCCTCGTGTCCCTGGCTACCGGATGGTGTGACCTGGTCGCCGAAGAATCCCTGATCGGCGAAGCTGGTAAAATATCGGCGGTCACGTAGCCAAGGTGCGGTCGTGTGCGCTGACGAGAGGAAGAAGCCTGATCAGTCTCCGCGGACTGCCTATACAACGGAGCGTCCCAAGCGATGGACGTATGCTCCGCTTGCGACACATTTTGTACCACAACATCTGGTCCCAGATGTTGTTGTACGAGAGAGGGGCCTCTCTCGCTCGCGGCCCGGCTGGACCTGGACGAGCTAGGAACCGGACTCAAAGGCTTCCTCCGATCTCGCCTACTATCCGCCGTCACTGGGTGTGCACGTTGAATGTTTATAGTGCTCACATCACCCAACATTTCCTCCTGGGCCGCATCGGACGAACCCGGCTGCCGAACCATTCGGTGAATGGACGCTACACCGGGCGAGCTAGCGGACGACATTTGTTTAATCTCCATGAGCACTTTTGCCGCTAGCTCTGTATTCGTTTGTGACGACGGAAGTGCACTTGCGGAAGATAACATGGAAACATCACCCTGTTCTTGTTCCTCTGAAATAGAAACTGAGAGAGTAGAGTGACCTTGCAGAGAAAGAGCCGGCATAGCCCTTTCTCCACTAACAACATATCGTGACACACGTTTCCAATGTTTGTCATCCCAATATTGACATATAGAACAGGGATTAGTGCGAGAACACTGACTACAATTAATGCAATGATCATGAAAGTCAGAGGAAGATTTCTTCCTATTACAATTTGAACAATATCCTTTCATTGTGAAAAGTCAACAAGTCCTAGTTACTCGCACAAACCCCTGACACAAAGATACATAATAACATGATCCATTAATAATGAAAAAACAATTGCAAATCAAAATAATTTTTGAAAAATATTTTTTCAGCGAAGCCCAAGTTTCTGAAAAGTAACGTTGAGCCCCGATGGATCCGATGGCTAAGTGTGGTCAAAAATTTTAAATTTATATTAAATAATTAATGCAACACTTACGGATAATAAAAATGTATCTTATAGTGAGATAAACTACACCAAAAGCAAACAGCCCCCCTCAAAAGAGACTGTTGCCAATGTAAACAAACAGTGTAAAACACCAGAAAACATGACTCCAGGCACTGACAAAACTGGCCTGAAATCAGTCATCAAAATTACACTCTATCTGATGCAAGACAGAGACTCCCAGGGGAGAATCTGCAGAACATCAGATGGAAGATGCAGAACACAACGTTTATACACCCATGGGTGAAAACGTAACTATGGGGAAAATAACAGAAAACATTCTGTAACCAAGCAACTCTCCCAAGAGAATTTAGAAATGATTTTTCTCAAAAATATGCCAAAAGCATGGGAGAATTGCAAGGGGGGACTTAGAAGACCAGGGGAGAGGAAACACTGAATAAGCAGTAAAACTTTTTAGCAAGAATGACAACAAGAGGCCCATGCCTCGAAAATAGGCAACTTAACATAATTTCATAAAAAATTTTAAGTACAGCCCTGATTATTTTTTGTCACTCCTTTTTCCTCTCCTCCTTCTATATCCTCCTTAGAATCACCATTTCTCCAAAAATTACGTGTCTGGCATCCTTTAAACTGAGATTTACAAGCACAAAGATCAGTGAGATGTTGACTGATGAAGGGCCAAACAGAGAATGATAATTGGCGCCAATTTCGGAACGCCCTTGACACTGCGCATGCGCAGTAGGGGCGAAGTATGGAGGTCCTATAGGACATGATTTCTTTTGGTTTTGGATGCAAATTTTGGGGATTGGGGGGCAAAATTTGTGTTTGGCCCTGGATTTTTTAGAGTTAGCACCAGCTAAGTCTGGGTCATTGGTACAGTATAAAAATATTTGTAATGTTAGGTATATATTGAAGGATGCAGATAATTTACACCTTTGTCTTGGTACCAAGCAAAGAAAACTCTCCACTTCACTGTATAGTTTAACTGGTAGAGTGCTGGAAGCCCATTATTTGGGCTTTATTCTGATTCAGAGGTGCTGGTACCGCAATTTAAAGGCTTCATATTCTGTGGATGTGCTTCATATTGTCTTTGAAATGATATTATTTTTTATCATATGACTCGTCCATTTTGTTCACTTTAAAACATTTGATATTTTACTTTCATATTAATCAGTGATAAATAAAGCCTTCCGTCGATTTCATTGGTCAATTTCAAAACTAGACAATTTGATTGGCTGAACAAAATACAACTGGGTCATATTTTCATAATTTGCATAATTGGGGCTGAAAGATTTCATTGGTCAATTTCAAATATGGACAGTTGGATTGGCTAAACAAAATACAACTGGGTCACATTTGCATAATTTCAGTAGGGAGAATTTACGTTATCTGTCCTATTTAGGGTGGGTTATATTTTATTAATCTTTTACCTACAAGAAAAACGGCATTCATTTTTTTTATATTTTCACTTTTTGCTTCCAAAACATAGGTTATGACCCCTCACTGGAACGAGCTCGATGAGCTCGTTCCAATGAGGGGTCATAACCTATATTTGGAAGCAAAAAATGAAAATTTTTAGTTATACGAGGATGTTTTTTCCAAGTGCCGTCTGCAACTCAAGTTTAATAGGTGATGGGTTAAAAAGTCATACTTAGTGGCTAATTTGTGCGCGTGTGTGTCATATGATAAATAGAATATGAAACGAGTGTTTTTCTCATATAATATTTATGAAACTCATCCGAATTTTCCGTTTGGCCTCACCCGAGGCTCTACCAAACGGAAAATTCTTAGACTCGTTTCATAAATATTATATGAGAAAAACACTCATTCCATATCCTCTATATCTGCTGGGATTTGCCTTGTTACAATTTATGGGAGAGTGCACACTGGCACTCTCCCATAAATTGTTACAAGGCAAAGATGCACAAACAAATTTTAAGGACCAAAAATAATTTAGAACTCTACCAGTTAAGGAAAATGAGGTCCTCCTTGAAGCATAAATGCAGTCTGTTGCTCTTCTGGAAAATATTTTTGTCTGAGGAAGGACCCGACAACAGAATTATGCAAATTTTGAGAACCGCTGGATTGCTGTGTAGTTTTGTAAGTTTTGCCTTGAAACAGACGGTACTTCCACAGAGACAAATGATATGGAATGTCAATTAACAGAGGACTGAGTAGATTTACACATGATCTTGGAGAAAGAGGAGCTATCAGAAGGATTTCCATTAGATTGAACATTGGAAAGGAGTGGGTCCCACCTTAGTTCCACGGATAATCTACAACTGTTGAGTTGTCTGAAAGAATCTTAATCTGAGAGTTTGCAGGCTGATTTTTCCAGTGAAAAAGACTTAGAATAGCCAACATCTCCCTCTGACTGATGTGCAGAAGGGTTTGGTGATGATTCCATTAACCATGGCAATTTAGATTCTCTGGAACCAACATAGCAACCCCATCCATGATCACATGCATCTGACATTAGAGTGAATGATGGAAAAGGGGGGTGGGGAGGAGGAGGGGAGTTCTGGTCAACCAATGGTATCCCCTGCGTCGTCCACTCCACATTTGTGCACCTTTGAATATTCTCCTTGACAGCTGGTGACAAGCAAATTATGAAATCCAGACTGTTTACCACAGCTTTCCGGTTCTGTAGAAAGTAAAACTGGAAGTGCCAGGTGAAGAGACATCTGGGCGGAAGTAAGTGTGTTGTTGCTCTGCACTTGGGCTGCATGTTATATCGATAAACCGATATATACCGGTATTCAAACCAATATCGATTGAATACCGGTGTAATTACAAAAATATCGGTTTATCGTCATTATTTATTTACCCACAATTTAATTTTTAACTGTAGCCCCGAATGAATAATATTATCCCTTTATCCAAGGAATCGTCTGCTTGTGCCCTCGTAATATACAAATTCAGCAGATGAAATCATAATTTTCAAAAATTTCAACAAAACTATATCATGTGACCCGTCATTGGAACGAGCTCGTTGAGCTTGTTCCAATGAATGGTCATATTATATAGTTTTGTTGAAAACTTTGGGAAAAATCTGATTTTGATATCGTCTTGCATTGGGTAGAGATTTTTCGAATCGCATCATCAAGGCATGCTCATTCCTTCCGACTGTGATGCCTTGAGTCTCGACCGTGGGACTTGTGTTCATGTATGTGAACAGTTTTTGATATATGGTATACCGCGGTATTTTTTGGAATACCGATACCGGTATTCAGTTTTGAATATCATGCAGCCCTACTCTGCACTGACCCAGAAGTCTCATGAATTTCCTCTGAGTCACCTTTCCTGCTTGAATAAAATCGAGGGTGCATGTTCTTATGATATAAGACCTGGCAAAAGGAGGGCAGACAAGATTCAGGTGAGAATGAAATTCCATTCCCAGATGATGATAGGTGAATGAAGGGGTTAGATCCAACTTCTATATGTTGATGAAAAAACCCAGTGACTGCAGAGAGTTAGAAGCTTCTGAACATCCTAATGAAGAACTTCCTTGTGGAAGTGACTTTGAAGGATATCCTCCAGAACGCCCAACATCAGAACCGTTGATAGAGCTCGGAAGTGAAACATTAACAGAGTTTGTAATCCAAGTGGAGCAAGGTTTAATCAAAAGTACATCACCCGGAATTGATAAACCTAAGTACTTCCTGAACGAAGGATAAATTATTACATGAAAGTAAGCATCCTTGAGGGTGATGTTTGCCACAAAGTTGTTCGCTCGGATGCTGTTCCTTACCGACCAGATGGTTTCCATATAAAACTTCAGGGCGAGAATGAGCTTGTTGATCCAACTAACATCAATGACTGGTCGGAAAGGAACTGTCTGGCTTTGGCACTATGAATATTCTTCAATAAAAACAGAGACAAAAAGTTCTCTAGAACCTCTATTGCCTTCTTGGATATCATCAACTTTACTGTTTCGAGAAGAGTTTTTTTGGTAAGGTTGGCAGGAAGATTTATATATAGAGTACATGGAGAGTGTATTATAACTAAATCACCTATAGAGTGGAGATTCCACCTGAGCAATAATTGCAAATTTGTTGCAAAGCACAACCAGCACCAGCAAAGTTAAACCCGGAGGTCCATTGGCTGAAACGTTGCTTGTGTTTTTTTGTCGATATGTACAAAATTTGAAAGTTATATCTTGGGTGATAACTTCACTCTGTGGGTGATTTAGTTGCAATCCACTCTCCACGTACTGTATGAGAATTCTTGACAAAGAAGGTTTTCTTCTGAAAGAAAGAATTAATCCCTCTTGAATATCTTGTAGAAACTGTGGATCATTTGTAATATTCTTCCAATTTTCTACAAAATGGGAAAGTCTTCTGCTGACCAGAAAACTACAGAGGTTTAAAACCTCATATTGAACCTCCTGGGCGCTTGCCATAGGAGAAGAAACTTTGTTTTGCCTTAGCCAACTTGTCTCTGTAGGACTGCAAGTGTCCCTTGTTCGCTTGACAAGAGAGAACTGCAGACTGGTTGCAAGGAGTGGATGATTTACGGGTTGATGAGCTACAAGATTTCTTAAAATCAGAATCCCACCGTTTGTTGCAACCAGAAAATATGGAGCAATCTGACAAAGAATAAGACTATTTGTGGCTTGTTTGGTAAATTCTTCATGTGCAAAAGTAACTTGATCATTAAAAGAGTGAAAACTTGTCAGCAGAGCAGCTCTAGGAGATGTTTTAAGAGCTTTGTCTAGGTTAGATACTGAAAGTAAGGTATTGTCTAACCACTTTAAGGTTAACATTGGTCCAAGCTGCTGCATGGATAGAAGCCATAATGAGGCGAGATAACACTCTCAGAGGAGAAAGCATGTCTTCAAATTCCTTTATCCAGTCTTTTATCCAGAGAAGTTATATGTCGGCAAAATAGAACATCCAGTAAGCTCCTAGAAGGATTCTGTGCACCATATATCAAAAGATTCTGACTTGTGGTTCTGGAGAAGAAGAGTTTTAAAGATTATTCCTCACATTGCACAAAATTAAAATTCAGGCTCCAATAGTGAGCCCAAATAGTACCCCAGGGACTTGATTTGAACAAAATTAGATCTAACCTCCATAATGATGCAGTACACAAAATATAAATGAAAGTGTCATTGACACTGTACCTCTACTTGATGAACTTGAACTTGGTGAATTATAAGTGAAATGGCATAATTGAAGTTCATTGGTTTCAATGTTATTCAGTGCACCTTCAACATAACAGCATTGTGTGTGCACAACGTCAGAGCAAACTATGCACTTTTAAATGTAAACTGTAAGGCTGGCAAAAAGAAGAATGTTAATACACAAAAGCAATAAGTTTAAAGGTTATTGTAAACAGCAACTTTTTTCATAGAAATGAATGCTAATCGGTAGCTCTTATCTAGAGGTCTCGCCTAATGGGCACACCAAGTTTAACAAGTGTTTGACCACCGACGTGGTATTAGTCTCCTACGGCGCTTTTGTGACATAAGGTGTTTTTGTCACATAATACACTAGAGTATATCATCATTATGATCATTGGTCAGTACATGTGCTGATTTTCACCCAAACCGTCCCCTGGCTGAACTGTGCCCAGCTAAGCAAGCCAAATTCAGTCAGCAGGAGTATCAGACCTGGGGATGATTTGGGTACAATAATTGAGGACGGTTCGGCCTGGGGACGATTCGCATTTCATGACATCAGTCAGCAGGAGTATCAGACCTGGGGTACAGTTTGGGTAAAATAATTGAGGGCGGTCCGGCCTGGGGGGCATATGATTCGGGTTTCATGACCACAGTCAGCAGGAGTATCAGACCTGGAGGGCAGTTTTGGTAAAATAATTGGGGACGGTACGGCCTGGAGATGGTTCGGCTTGGGAACAATTTGGGTTTCATGACAACAGTCAACAGGAGTGTCAGACCTGGGGGGGGGGGGGGGTAAAATACAGGTTATCAGACAGGATTTCAAATGTGAATAGAATCTAAAAATTGAGAATCAAGAAAAAAAGTTGAAAAATAAACCAAAATAGCTGGTACACAGTGTAGGTGCTAATGAAGACCATGTTTTATGTTTGCACAATGACCATTTTGTATGCATTTGATGATAAACACAAGCATCTAAGACCAAGCGCAAAATACAAAAGGTTCAGCTTAAATGACATTGGAGGTACAGTTGGTAACGTTGAATAGAAAATAAAGCTGAAAACAAACAAAGCTGACTGCTAGCCGTAGCTTGAACCATGTTGGAGGGAGGGGTGGTAACATAAAATAGAGAAAAAAGCTTAAAAAACACAACAAAAATGGCAGCCATGGCGCCATCTTTAATTTTGAAAAAGAATATTGAACGTGCATAATCCCCTCACAACCCTTCATCCATGTGCCATATATGAAAGGTGTAGCTTGAACCATGTTGGAGGGAGGGGTGTTAACATAAAAATAGAGAAAAAAAGCTTAAAAAACACAGCAAAAGTTAAAAAATTTATAGTAATTTATATATTTTTTATACTTACCAATGACCCAGACATAGCTGGTGCTAACTCTTAAAATATAGGGCCAAACACAAATTTTGCCCCCCAATCCCCAAAATTTGCATCTAAAACCAAAGAAAACATGTCCTGAAAGGCCCTCCACACTTCGCCCCTACTGCGCATGCGCAGTGTCAAGGACATTCCGAAATTGGCGCCATTAATCATTCTAATAACCAGTGCCTGGTAAGCGCTATGTACTCAGCGGGGAGGCAAGAGTTCCCAACTCCTGGGAGGGCCATCCCCGTCTGGGTCATTGGTAAGTATAAAAAATATATAAATTACTATAAATTTTTTAACATTTTTATACTGTACCAATGACCCAGACATAGCTGAATAGTAAAAAGGCTGGAGGGCCAAGGACATAGAGCAAAATGGAATACGCTCAATAAAATAAAATAGAGTAATCCCCTGTAGGGAAAAAGAAGTAATAGGCCTTACATGTATCTTTCTTATTTATGATAGAAAGATACAACACCTTCCAGAATTGAGCTTCATACATCCATGTACTCTATTAACATCCAATATAATCCTTATACTAATAATTTTTAAAGTAAGCCAATAATAAAGTAAGTCTAGAGAATAGAGACTCTTATACTCCTAAAAGTGTCTGAGGATTGCATAATCATGTCCGTTGACATATGCAATATTCAAAAGCTATACTTTAAAAACTAAGACT
The DNA here is from genome assembly GCA_031216915.1 of Pictodentalium vernedei. NCBI lineage: Eukaryota > Metazoa > Mollusca > Scaphopoda > Dentaliida > Dentaliidae > Pictodentalium > Pictodentalium vernedei. Next base: position 461,367,473 of record CM062290.1, read on the forward strand.
TGAATGAATTTTAAAAACCTAAACTTCTCACTAAACAACCATCCCAATAACAGCTCAGAATTACTAACTCCGGAGGAGGTATCCCCTTGTTTTCATAGTAAAACAGGTGACCCAAGGGAACACCCTCCCCCCCCCCCCCCCTTTTTCTTGCCCTGGGTCAAATAGCCCAGAGCGAAGAGGGCAGCCGAACGGAGACACTGCCGAAACAGACAGCCTACCTAGCTATAGTAGCAACTGTTAAGTGAATGACATTCTGAGCAGTAGATAATAGACCTAACAATAGAGGCCTCCAGAAATGGACTCGATATTTCTGAGATAAAATTCATGAATGTGGATGGCTGAGCGCAATGAGCGGCCTTCAAAAATCTATAATAGCGACACTATTAATGCAAGCCCAAGAAGTAGAAGAACTCTTACTTCATGAGCCGAAATCTAAGCACAACTGCTAAGTCAATGATATACCATAAGCAGTACCGATAGTTAATAGAATCCATTAACAATAAAATGGAGCGTAACGTCCTTCTACTAGACATCAAAGACAGAAGAAGCTTACGCCCATAGTAATAAACAGATATCTGTTTATAAATACATAAACTGTACCCGGAAAGAGTAAAGGCCTATGCCCATACGAAGACGGAAGGACCTTAAAATAATAGGTTCCAGATAATAGGAGCCTAACTCTTATGCAACAATCCAACCTAAATAGTAACGGAAGTAGTGATTCCGAAACTACGAAAGTGAAAATCATCCATCGATAGTGCATGAAACTCACTGACTCTACAGTAAAAGAGAAACCAACAGAATTACTGTCTAAAAGGTCAGAATTTGAAAACTACTGTTTCCAGAGGCTAAAATGATTACTTAGCTAAATAAGAACCGAAGTTAAAATCCGTATAGGAATTTAATCTAAAGATTCTAAGTCTATTTCTAAGTCTATTTATCGAAAAGTTACTAACTGACTTAGATAAAGAGACAAAAGACTCAATTGTAAACTATCGTAGAGTGCATAGGTATGAGGTAACATAAACCTATAACCTAAATAATAACAGACTGCAGTAGATCCTGTGAAACAAGTATACTAAAAAATAGCAATGAGTAGTATGGAGGGATCAACAATATGAACATAATGATCCCTACACCACGACGGAAGAGCCTCCACTTTAGCCGCATAGAATAGTGAAGAAGAGGATCTCCTATAGTAAGAAATCGCGTCCAAAGCTCGTCCAGTACAGTGCTTACAATGCAATACGGACCACACAACGGAATACATGAAGGTTGCGACCTTGCGGGTTGTGATAAAGATGACACGATTTACCCAGTGAAAAAAGATCCTCACATAGAGGAAGATTTCACGTTAAGACCCACAGTAGACAAGAGAGTAAATTACCCATGATCTCTGTGAAGATAGAGATGCTATCAACAGAAATGTATTGTGGTTGTTTATCTTAGCAATACCTGCTGAAACAACAGCGCCGGAGGATACGCGTATCCTATCATTCTGTCCTATAGATCAATAGAGCGTTAACAACATTAGCTCAGAGATCTGGACAAGCCAACACATACGTCTGCAATTGATTAGCAAGCTGTGTCATAAATAAATCATCATTGGGCGCTCCCATAGATAGCAAATCTGATTGAATACTTGTTTGTTGAGAGTCCATTCTGACAGCAACAAGCGACCCGTAAGAGAACGGGAGTCCGATAAAACAATCAGACGACCCGGAATATGACGGACCAAAACTGAACTTGGTGTACTATAACCAACAGACGGATTCTTTCCATTAAATTGAATAACGGAAACGAAAGAGTGCCTCCCTGGTTCCGGAGATACGCCACTACTGTCGAATTAAAGGACAGAAATTTGGGCATGCGTTTCTGAATAATGTTCATGCAATGACATAAAGCAAGCCTAAAAAACATTATTCCGCGGAAGAAAACTGATTGTTAAGAGACTGCGGAACCCAAAGACCCTGGCACTTCGAATCCGTAGGGATCAGTATTATATCCCAATCTGTTTGACTGGCAACCGTCATAACAGCCACACTCGGGTCCGGCAACTGCAGTGGCACTCTCTGAGTCAACCACCGAATGTTTGCCCCAGTCTGAATCTCTTGTAACACTAGATAGACAAGAGAACGTGTAAATCGAGCAATTCATGGATTGCCGAAAAGTTGCCGTCGAAGAGAAGCTCCTCCGAGAACGAAGCGACTCTGAGAGAGTTCTTAACCTTACTATCCACGCGTGTGGATGTAGCTAGGGCTGCGTCACGTCTAACCAACTCCAATCAGCCACTGAAGGGCGGAGTTATACGTGAACAAACTACTGCGCTCAAAAGAAATTACATTGAGAATAATATTCCGTAAATCTTTTCTTGAAGACGTAATGATAACGCCTCAGTAAGGCGGATTACGTATGATAAAGTGTCTAAGTTAAGTCTACTATACATCAAGTCGTTCCCAACATTGAAATTGGAAAAGACATAAACGGCGAAAAAGAATATATGCAGTCTTTAATCACACCGTCTAGACGCATATGAACTCTCGGTATGCCCTGCTCTGCCAAAATAAACTATTCGTATAAATGATAAAATGGCAGAAATGAGCAACGCGGACAAGAAACTAAACTATCATGCTTGGTAGCAGGCTTGTATATATATATATATATAGCGTCGAAAAATAAAACACATGTTGTAATGACAATATTGGACTGCGTCGGTAAGTCAGGGACAATGTCCCTGAACCGATCGAAAAATCCGAGTCCAATGACGCTATAAGTCTCTTATCCAAGATCGCAGCAATGAAGTCCGAAATAACAATCACTGGAAGATAATGCCAGAAGATATGAAAGGCATCTTCCGATACTACTAAAGGGAAAACTCGAAATCTTTCGAATCCCTTTCGCCATCCTGTCGGACCCTATAAAGCGTTCGGTCGTCCGTACCTGATGCAACCGCGGACCGCACCGACCCAGCGCCGTCGGATAATTCCTGATTCGACCGAGAAACTGTCAATTGCTGGGATGCTGCGAAACAACTGTGCTAACTCGGATAGCACGTCTGTCACTGAGGCCTGAGGAGAAGCGGTCTTACGATGCATTGCCGCTGGAAGCTCCGTGATCGTTACCCCGTGCATAGTACCAATATGCGAGCGAATGGAGTGTATAGGCCTCGTGTCCCTTGGCTACCGGATGGCGCGACCTATTCGCCGTGGAATCACTGAATGCCGAAACTGATCGGAAACTCGAGGTCACGTAGCCAATGTGCGGTCGTGTGCCCTGCTGTGAGGATGAGGAAGCATTAAGGACAGTCTCTCGGACTGTCAATATAACGGAGCGTCCCGACCGACGGACATATGCTCCGAATGTAAAATATCTGAACCACAACATGCGGTCCCCTATGTTGTTGGACGAGAGAGGGACCTCTCTCGCTCACAGCCCAGACGGACCTGGACAAGCCAGGAACCGGACCAACAGGCTTCCTCCGATCTGTCCTCAATCTGCCGTCACTGGGTGAGTACTAAAGTAATTAAAGTGCTCGCATCACCCAAATCTCCTTCCTAGACCGCAACGGACGAACCCGGCAGCCGAACCATTCGATGAATGTACGCTACACCGGGTGAGCTAGCGAATGTCACTCCGTAGGCGATAGACATATTCCATGAGCACTTATTGCCGCTAGCTCTTCATTAACTATGACGACAGAGGCACACTTTTGAAAGACATCTCCATAACTCTTCGAACAAGAAACCAGAAATGCTTGGTTAGCAAGCATAAAATAATAATATATATAGCGTCGTTCAATAATTCGAAAGTTTGTGTGACATTATTGGACTATGTCGGAACTGAGGGACGATGTCCCTGAACCAAACCAAAAATTTCTAAGTCCACCGACGCTATCAGTTTCTTATCCGGCATCGCAGCATTCTGGTCCGACGAAAGAAGCTGTAGAAGACCAAGTCAGATGACATACACAACAGCATATGTTGTTCCAAAAGGGAAAGCTCGAAATCCTCCGAATCCCTTTCGGTATCCCGTCAGACCGGATGAAACTTTCGGACGTCCGTACCCGCTTCCGCGGAGCGTCCCGACCCAGCATCGTCGGATAAAATATATGCAACAGATTCAGTTGATGCTGGGATGCTGCGATAAACTGTGCTATTAAGGAAAGCACGTCCGTTCCCGAGGCCTGTGCAGTAGCGGTCTTACGATGCATTACCGCCGCAAGCTCCGTGTACGTTGACTCCCGCACACTTCCTATGCGAACGTCCGGAGTCTGCAGGCCTCGTGTCCCTGGCTACCGGATGGTGTGACCTGGTCGCCGAAGAATCCTTGATCGGCGAAGCTGGTAATATATCGGCGGTCACGCAGCCAAGGTGCGGTCGTGTGCGCTGACGAGAAGAGGAAGCCTTAGCAGTCTCTGCGGACTGCCTATACAACAGAGCGTCCCGAGCGACGGACGTATGCTCCGCTTGCGACACATTTTGTACCACAACATCTGGGGCCAGATGTTGTTGAACGAGAGAGGGGCCTCTCTCGCTTGCCGTCCAGATGGACCGGAACGAGCTATGAACCGGACTAAAAGGCTTCCTCCGTTTTCCCTCCGATCCGCTGTCACTGGGTGTGCATTAGGTTAATTTATAGTGCTCGCATCACCCCAAAATTCCTTCTAGACCGCAACGGATGAACCCGGCTGCCGAACCATTCGGTGAATGGACGCTACACCGGGCGAGCTAGCGGACGTCAAAGGCCGTCGAACCTACTAGGGTCCTCTTAGGCAATTGGCGTATTTACATGAGCACTTTTCCGCTAGCCCTTCATTAATTGTGATGACGGAGGCACACTGTTGGAAGACATCACAGATACATCACCCTAATCTTGATCGTCTGAAATAGAAATTGATAAAGTAGAGTGACCCTGCAGGGAAAGGACCGGAGTGTCCAAATCCCCAATAACATACCGTGACATACGCTTCCCATATTGTCATCGAAATCATACGATACAGAACAGGAGTTAATGCGAGTACACTGACCACATATAGAATGATAATAAAGTCAGAAGAAGACTTCCTCTTAAAACAATTGATCAATATCCTTTCAATGTGAAAAGAAAACAAGTCCTGGTACTCGCACTAACCCCTGGCAATCAAAATACATAATAATAATATGATCCATTAATATAGAAAAAATAATTGAAATCAAAATATTTTGAAAAAATATTTTTTCAGAACAGCCCAAGTTTCTGAAAAGTAACGTTGAGCCCCAATGGATCCCAAGCCTAAGTGTGGACAAAAATTTTAAAAATATTTTAAACAATTTATTCAACACTTACGAACAATAATAATGTATCTAGTTATGATTAAAATAACATCAAGATATTATTTTTTAGAAATCCCCCCCTCACACAGAGGGCTGTTGTAAATGTAAACAATGAGTGTAAAAACACTAAAATAAGACTCCAGGCACCCAGGCCCGAAATCAGTAACCAAAAATACACTATCTGATGAAAAACAGAGACTTCCAGGGAAGAAACTGCAGAACATCAGATGGTAGATGCAGAACACAACGCCTAACCACCCGTAGGTGAAGAAGTAAACATTGGGGAAAGAACAGAATTCATTCTGTTATTCAGCTAAAACTCCCAAGAAAATTTAGTAATAATAATTACAAAAACTATGCCAAAAGCATGGGAGAATAGCAAGGGGGGACTTAAAGGACAGGGAGAGAGGAAAACACTTAAAAAACAGTGTAACTAAATAATCAGAATGACAACAAAATGGCTGCTGCCTCGAAAATAGGTAACTTAACATAATTTCATTAAAAAATTTTAAGTTACAGCCCTGATAATATTCTGTCACACATTTTTTTCCTCTCCTCCTTCTCTATCCTCCTTAGAATCACCATTTCACTAATATTTATGTGTCTGGCATCATTTAAACTGAGATTTATAAGCACAAAGATCAGTCAGATGTTAACTGATGAAGGGCCAAACTTAGAATGATTAATGGCGCCAATTTCGGAACGTCCTTGACACTGCGCATGCGCAGTAGGGGCGAAGTGTGGAGGGCCTTTCAGGACATGTTTTCTTTGGTTTTAGATGCAAATTTTGGGGATTGGGGGGCAAAATTTGTGTTTGGCCCTATATTTTAAGAGTTAGCACCAGCTATGTCTGGGTCATTGGTACAGTATAAAAATATGGCTGCCATTCCACCATCTTGGATTCTGAAAAAAAGATATTGAGCGTGCATCATCCCCTCAGAACCATTTATCCACGTACCAAATATGAAAGGTGTAGCTTAAAGCATGTTGGAGGGAGAGGTGGTAAGATAAAAGCAGACAGACAGCCAGCATACGGACAAACAGACAGATCTTAGATTTAAAAAAAAAATATTGAGTGTGCATAATCCCCTCACAACCCTTTATCCATGTACCATATATGAAAGGTGTAGCTTGAACCATGTTGGAGGGAGGGGTGGTAACAAAAAGTAGAGAAAAAAGCTTAAAAAACACAACAAAAATGGCTGCCATGGCAACATCTTGAATTTTGAAAAAAAAATATTGAATGTGCATCATCCCATCACAACTCTCTATCCATGTGCCAAATATGAAAAGAGTAGCTTGAACCATGTTGGAGTGAGGGGTGGTAACATAAAGTAGAGAAAAAAGCTTAAAAAACACAACAAAAATGGCCACCATGCCACCATCTTGGATTTTGAAAAAAAAAATGTTGAACGTGCGTCATCCCCTCCCAACCCTCTATCCATGTGCCAAATAAGCAAAGTGCAGCTTGAACTATGTTGGAGGGAGGGGTGGTAACATGAAAATAGAAAAAAAGCTTAAAAAAACACAACAAAAATGGCGGCCATTCTGCTTTCTTGGATTTTCGAGAAAAAAAAATTTGAGCGTGCATCATCCCCTCAGAACCATTTATCCATGTACCAAATATGAAAGGTGTAGCTTACAGCATGTTGGAGGGAGAGGTGGCAACATAAAAACAGACAGACAGACAGACCGACAGACTGATGGACAGAGTGCAATCCTATAGTCCCCATACAGTTCCCGTAGGGGACTAAAAACAATCCTATGATAAATGTGCCCTGTAGGCCATGTCAGAGAAGAATGCTGATGCACAAATGCAATAAATTTGGTTCATTCCCACTAGACCAATTCCCTTTAGACCAACTCCCACTTGGCAATTCCCAAAAGACCAATTCCTCCTGGACCAATTCTCTTTAGACCAACTGATATGTTCTTTTATAATAATTTTATATCAATAATTTGATATGTTTATATATATTTATAAATGTACTCAATGTTATTTAATGTTATTGATATTTTATAGATGTTGGGCTGATTTTTCAAAACAATTATTACAGTAATCACACACTTTCAAAGGATGTGATTCTGAATGAATGGACAAAAAGTTTCAGCGCACCAAAGGCGTTTTATTGTTTGGTGGTTAGCTAATTTTGGGCTGATTTTCATAACAAAACAAACACAATTCTTTGTGATATATGGGATTTTAGTGTATTTGAGGCCAACAGTGGCTGGTGTGTGTGAATTATAAATAAATATATCCACGTCTCTAAGCAAACACACAGCAGAATTCTTTGAGTTATGCACCATTCCTAGTCATCTCCCACTTCAAGGTTCTTGGGATCTGAACCCACTACCCTACTGCCAGTCCGCACACTCAAATCAAATAAGATTATTGGCTCTTCCAACCAACTCTTGTGGATTCATAAGTACATAAAGTTATAAACAATAAAGTTATTCGGGTTGCATGGGATTTCAATCCCACATCCCTGATGTTTAATAATATCAATGTAAATGGGTTGAGAACTTGAAGTAAAATGTATTGAGTTGTGGTGAAATGTTATAAACCTATATTTTTTGTATATTATACATATAAACATTTTTTTTATCAAATAAAGTGCTTCTAAGTAAATAAATGTTTTTTTTTCACAGAAAACAGCCACACTCATCCCTCAATAGATATAGAAAGAAAGGTCGATTCAACACAAAATGTGGAGAGGTCCAGGTGTCACTCACAACCAGCGGTGTACCGCTGCAGATTGCGGGTGATACTTGGTCCTGACCACATTCTGTAAAAATACTCTCTTCGTAATTTGGAGGAGTATCAAAGTGTGTTCTGTGCCATAAATAGTGCTTAATGGGCATGAATGGATCAAATCAATATCTCAACCGTCGGCACAGAGCCCACTGCCGGTTCAACCATCTCAAACTTCTCATTGTCCCATAAATCTTTTCTTTGGTGACATTTCGTTCCACAGCCTAGTATAAGCCTTTGGCTTGTTGCTGAATCCATTTCCATGTTTGTTACTTTTTTGTCAATTTATGCTTCTTACTGTATAATTTAATCATATTGGGAAATAAATTTTGTTTAAACTAAAAGAATGTTTTCCGAATTATCCTTAATCAATAAAAGTAAATAGTTGGTCATAGGGGAATTGGTCTTTTGGGAATTTGCCTAGTGAGAGTTGGTCGAATGGGAATTGGTCTAAAGGGAATTGGTCTAGTGGGAAGACACCATAAATTCAAAGGTTATTACTAACAGAAACAGTTTTTGATGGAAATGAAAAGAAAATTGATAGCTCCTATCTTGGTCACCCTGAATAAGCCTACCAAGTTTCTAAAACAACCCCGATTATGCCCTCTGAGACATGCCAACGGAAGATGTTAATATACAAATGCACTAAGTTTGAAGGTCGCTGCTAGTGGCAATGTTTTTAGAGAGAGTGCAAAGGGATAAGTTGCTGCACAAATGCTCTATGTTAAAAGGCTGGCACAATCAACAATAATTTTTTATGAAAATGAAAGTAAATCAATAGCTCCCATCTACAGGATACCCAAACACACATACCAACTTTCAAAGCAATACGATCATAAATGTGCCTTGTAGGGCATGCCAGAGGAATATAATGATGCCTGACTAAATTAAGTTTGAAGGTTGTTGCCAAGTTAATGTCCATGGTGATGTTGTTTGACAGAAATGGAAGAAAATCGATAGCTCCCATGTAGAGGTCACCCAAAACAAGCATACCAAGTTTCAAAGCAATCTGACCATAAATGTGACTTGTAGGGTATGCCAAAAGGAAATATTGATGCTTAACAAAACTAAGTTCAAAGGTCATTGCCAAAGGCAATTTTTGAGATGGAAATGGAAGCAAATTGATAGTTCCCATCTAGATGTAATCCAAATCAAGCATACCAAGTTTCAAAGCAATCCAAGCATACATGTGCCCTGCAGTGTGTGCCAAAGTGGAATATTGATACACAACTGCACTAATTTCATCAAAGGCCATTGCCAATGGCATCTTTATGTCACGGAAATGGAGGAAAATAGAAAGCTCCCATCTAGAGGTCACCCCAAACAAGAACACCAAATACTGATGAACAACTGAACTAAGTTCATCAAAGGTCATTGCAAACGGCAACTATTTTTGACTGAAATGGACGAAAATTGATAGCTTTAATCTAGAGATCACCTCAAACAAGAATCCAAAGTTTCAAAGTGATCCGATCATAAATGTGTCCTGCAGGATGTACCCAAGGGAAATACTGATGACTGATGCATGACTGCACTAGATTCATTGATAGCTCCTATCTAGAGGCCACACTAAGTTTCACAATGTTCAGATCATAAATGTGCCCTGTGGAGCATGTCAAAGGAATATATTGATGCCTGACTAAACTTAAACTAAGTTCAAAGGTTATTGCCAGGGTCAACATTTTTTTGACGAAGTGGAAGAAAATCAATAGCTCTCATCTAGAGGTCACCCTTACAAGCATACCACTTTCAAAGCAATCCAATCATAAATGTGCCCTGTAGGGTGTGGCAAAGGGAAATATTGATGCCTAAGTAAACAAAGTCCAAACGTCGTTGTGAATGTCAACATTTTTTGACAGAAATGGACGAAAATCAATAGCTCCCACCTAAAGGTCACCCTAAAACAAGCACACCAAGTTTCAAAGCAATCCGACCATAAATGTGCCCTGTAGGGTGTGCCAAAGGGAAATGTTAATGCCTGACTAAACTAAGTCCTAAAGTCATTGCGAGTAGCAATATTTTTTTACAAAAATGGCAGAAAATCAATAGTTCCCATCTAGAGGTCACTCCAAACAAGCACATCAAGTATCAAAGCTATCTGATCATAATTGTGCCTTTCACTGTGTGTCAAAGGGAAATATTGATGCATAACTGCACCTAGTTCATCGAAGGTCATCAGTGGCAACATTTTTTGATGAAAAGGGAAGAAAATTGCTAGCACCCATCTAAAAGTCACCCCCAAACTAGCATACCAAGTTTCAAAGTGACTGGATCATAAATGTGCCCTTTAGGTCATGCCAAAGGAATATAATATTGATGCCTGACGGAGCTAAGTTTAAAGGTCATTGCCAGCAGCAAACTTTTTTGACAGGAATGGAAGAAAAACGATAGCACCCATCTGGAGGTCACTCAAAACAAGCATACCAGGTTTCAAAACAATTCTGTTGGGTGTGCCAAAGGGAAATCTTGATGCCTCACTAAACTGAGGTCAAAGGTCACTGCCAGCAGCAACACTTTTTGTTGGAAATGGAAGAAAATTGATAGCTCCCATCTAGAGGTCACACCAAACAAGCATACCAAGTTTCAAAGGGATCCAACCATAAATGCGACCTGAGGGGTGTGACGTACGTATGCTGAAACGAGAAGTGACAGCAATAGCTCAGCTTGCCTTTGTCAGGTTGAGCCAAAAATTCTGACTGGCGGATCTAAAGAAGATTTTTAGAGATTATTCCCCATAGTGCAGTTAAAAGCCAGGCTCCAACAGGAAGGCCAAATATTAATTGAGGGACTTGATTAGAACATACTGAGTGACTTAGCTGAGCAAATGTGAATCTGTCTCTTGTAACAATGATGTATATCAAACATTAAAAAAAATTCTGAGTGGCGGTTCTGAAGAAGATTTTTAAAGATTATTCCCCATTTTGCCCCTAAGTTAAAATTTGAGCTCCTGTATTGAACCCAAATATGAACCAATGGGCTTCATTTTAACAAACTTGCATCTGACCCCCTACAGATTCTATATACCAAATATCAGAAGATTCTGATCAGTGGTTCTGAGGAAGAATTTTTTTTGAAAGTTTGGCAAATATACTCACTCAGCCTTTTTTCGATGCCCCCACAGAGCCCCCCCCCCCCCCCCCCCCCACACACACATTCTACAGAACCCTCTGACACAACCAATGGCAACATTTTTACCATCCCATTCTACTGGTCCTAAGGATGCTTCATACCATATAACAGTTCTCTGTTCCATGCAGTTTGGGAAATATGGCCATTTGAAAATATTTCTATTTTTAGCTCAAAGAGGTCCCACAGGGAATTTGTTTTGGCATGCATCAAGTACTTATTACTCAATAATACCACATATCATATTTGGTTCAAATCGAATCAGTTCTGAAAGTTAAAAAATTTATAGTAATTTATATATTTTTTATACTTACCAATGACCCAGACTTAGCTGGTGCTATCTCTAACAAAACCAGGGCCAAACACAAATTTTGCCCCCCAATCCCCAAAATTTGCATCCAAAACAAAAAGAAATCATGTCCTAAAGGACCTCCATACTACGCCTCTACTGTGCATGCGCAGTGACGCAGACGTCCCGAAATTGGCGCCAATTATCATTCTTACTGGCAGTGCCTGATCAGCGCTATGTACTCAGCGGGGAGGCAAGAGTTCTCAACTCCAGGGAGGGCCATCCCCGTCTGGGTCATTGGTAAGTATAAAAAATATATAAATTACTATAAATTTTTTAACATTTTTATACTGTACCAATGACCCAGACTTAGCTGAATAGTAAACAGGCTGGAGGGCCTAGGACATAGAGAAAAATCCAATAAGCTCAACTATATAGTAAAGAGGTAACCCCTTTAGGAGAAAAGGAGTATTAGGCTTTACATGTATCTTTCTTATTTAATATTAAATTAGAAAGATACACTACCCTTAACAATTGAGCACAATAACATTCATGTTCTCTATTAACATCCAGTATAACCCTTATACTAATTATTTTTAAAGCAAGCCAATAAATAAAGTAGTCCAGAGAATTGAGACTCTTTATAGTCATTTAAAAGTGTCCGAGTATTGTATATTAAAGCCTGTTTGACACTTGACATATACAAATGCTTCACACCGAGCTACACTTTAAAAATAAGACATGAATGAATTTTAACATTAATATTACACTTTAAAACCATCCCGGAAGCGACTCAGAAATACTGACTTGGAGGAGGCATTCCCTTGCTTTTCACTATAAAGCAGGTGACCTAAGGGAACACCCGCCCCCCCCCCCCCCCTTCCCCTTGCCCTGGGTCAAATAGCCCAGAGCGAAGAGGGCAGCCGGACGAAGTCACTGCCGGAACAGAAAGCCTGCATAACTATAGTTGCAACTGTTTAGTGGACGACATTCTGAGCAACAGATAACGGACCTAAACAATGCAGGTCTCCAGAAATGGACTCAATATTTCTGAGATAAAAATTCGTAAATGTGGATGGCTGAGACCAATAAGCAGCCTTCATTAAATCTGTAATAGCAACACTATTAGCATAAGCCCAGGAAGTAGAAAGAGCTCTTACTTCATGAGCAGAAATCTTAAGCACAGACTGCTGAGAAGATAAATCTTCATAAGCAGTACGGATAGTTAATTGAATCCATCTAGCAATAGAATGGACTGAAATGTCCTTTCTATTAGGCATCAAAGACAGAAAGAAACGTTTCCATCCCTTTCTGATAAACTGAGATCTCTGTTTATAAATACGTAATGCTCTAACAGGACAGAGTAAAGGCCTACGCCCGTCTGAAGACGGAAGAGCCTTAATAACAATAGGTTCCGGATATTTATTAGGAGCCTGATTCTTAGCTAAAAAACCCACATTAGTAGTGAAGGTGATAGTGTTCCCAACACTACGATAATGAGAATCATCCACCGATAGTGCATGAAGCTCACTGACTCTTCTAGCCGAAGAGAAAGCTAAGAGAAAAGCTGTCTTATAAGATAAAAATTTGAAATCTACTGTCCCAAGAGGTTCAAATGGCTTTTCCTTCAATTTAAGAAGAACCCTAGCTAAATTCCACTTAGGAATTAATCTAAGAGCTCTGGGTCTATTTATCGAAAAGTTTCTAACCAACTTAGATAAAGAGACATTAGATCCAATTTGTAAACTATCATGATGTGCATAGGTATCAGATAACATAGATCTATAACCCTTTATAGTAACAGGCTGCAGTTTGATTTCGTCAAACAAGTATACTAGAAAGTTTGCAATGTCTGGTATAGAGGGATCGAATATATCTACAGAATGATCCCTATACCAACGACGAAAAACCTTCCACTTAGCAGCATAGTTTAGCAAAGAGGAGGTCCTCCTACAGTTAGAAATCGCGTCCACTGCTCGTCCTGTAAAGTGCTTGCCATGCAAGAAGGACCGCACAACGGAAAAACGTGAAGGTTGAGACCTTGCGGGTTGTGATGGAGTTGGCGCGATTTCCCCTGCGAAAGAAGATCCTCCCGTGGAGGAAGCTTCCGCGGTAGGTCCCACAACAGACACCTGAGTAGATTTATCCACGGTCTCTGTGGCGACAGAGATGCTACCAACAGAATCTTGCATTGAGATTGTTTTATCTTTAGCAATACTTGTTGAATTAACGGCGCTGGAGGATACGCATATCCTATCATTCCGTCCCAAGGGATCGACAGAGCGTCTACTGCAAATGCTCTTGGATCTGGACACGGAGACACATACGTCTGCAACTGATTGTTGAGATGTGTCGCAAATAAGTCTATCATTGGCCGTTCCCATTGGTAGCAAATCTGATTGAATACTTGTTTGTTGAGAGTCCACTCCGACGGCAACAAGCGACCCTTTCGTGAAAGGGAGTCTGCTAGCACATTCAGACGACCCGGTATGTGACGGACCGAAAGAAGTACGTGATGTTCTAGAGCAAACAGAAGGATTCTTTCCGTTAGATTGAACAACGGAACTGAATGAGTGCCTCCCTGATTCCGTATATACGCCACTACTGTCGTATTGTCGGATAGGATTTGGACATGAGCATCGTGAATAATGTCCATCCAGTGACGTAACGCAAGCCAAATTGACATCATTTCCTTGATGTTTATGTGCTTGCACAGGAATTGCGGATCCCAAAGACCCTGGCATCTCGAATCCGTTGGGATTAATGATGCACCCCAACCTGTTTGACTGGCATCCGTCATAACGGTAAAACTCGGATCCGGCAACTGCAGCGGAACTCCCTGAGTTAACCACTGAATGTTTGCCCAAGTCTGAATCTCTTGTTTCACTTGATCTGACAAGAGAACGTCTACATCGAGCGAATGAATTTTCACACTCCAATTCTGAGTCAAGAAAATTTGAAGAGGACGTGTGCGTAACCGCCCCATCGGAATGAGATCCGCGGCGGCTCCGCACAGACCTATCAGTCTCATAAATTCTCTCGCCGTGACTTTGTCTGCGTGCAGACAATAGCGAGCGTAACAACTGACTAATTTCGCTCTGGTTAACGGCAGACGAACAAGATTGTTGTGCGTCTCGAAGCTCATTCCCAGATGAGTGAATGACTTGGACGGCACCAGATCCGACTTCTCCTTGTTTACTATAAAACCGAGACGTCGGAGCAATAGAAGAAGATTCTGAACATCGTTCTGAAGCGTTAACTCGTTGCCGTACCTCTGAAGAATGTTACCCCAGACGAATGAGCTCGGAAGTAGATCATTACCGAGTTCATTACCCGAGTGAAAGCCCAGGGTGCTAGATTCAATCCGAAGCACATCGCCCGGAATTGATACACCACTCCTAGGACTGCGAAGCGTAGATACTTTCGGAATGTCGGATGTACCATGACGTGAAAGTACGCATCTTGAGATCTATGCTCGTTGCATAATCGTTCACTCGAATACTCGCTCTGACCGATCGAATCGTCTCCATATAAAACTTCGGAGCGACGATCAGCTTGTTTATCCAGCTCAAATCTATGACTGGACGGAACGAGCCATCTGGTTTCGGAACCAGAAACAGATGGCTGTAGAATCCCGGAGATTCCTGGTTTTCTACGACCTCTACCGCGTTCTTCATTAAAAGAGACTGCACCTCTGATAACAGAGCGTCTCTTTTCTGCGGATTTGACGGAAGATGAGTCCACTTTGGACTTCGAGTTAATGGAGGCTTTCGTTTGAAGGATATCTTTAGACCTTCCGAAGTCACTCCTCTCACCCAAGGGTCATCCGTAATCGACGCCCATTCTTGTGAAAAGCTCGACAACCTTCCGCCAACCGGAACGCGATAGAGGTTTAAGCCATCACCTCCTGGACCTGCGAGGCCTGCGGTAGGAGAAACCACGTCTTCCACGACCTGCACTTCCCCCCGTCGACCTCGGGGCGTCCGACCGATTGTCCCGTCCTGAAGGACGTCCCGAACGAGAGTCACTATCCTGACGGTCTCTCGAATAAGACCAAGAGGACGCACCGGAACCTCTATAGGAACCTCTCTTGGGTGCATTAGACCCAGAAGTGCCTGTCTTATTCGTGTCTGCTGTATCCGACTTCTTAGGAGCAGATTTGAACAACAGAGAATCCTTAGCTTTCTTTGTAATTTTATCATAAATAGCGGAAAGCTTGTCGTCAAAGAGAAGTTCTCCTGAGACCGAAGCGACTCTAAGAGAGTTCTTCACCTTAGAATCCACTAGTGTGGATGTAGCTAGGGCTGCGTCACGTCTAACCAACTCCAGATTTGCCACTGAAAGGGTGGAGTTACACGTGGAATAAGCTACTGCCCCTGAAAGAAGTCTCAAAGAGGATTGTATATCCTGAAACTCTTTCCCCTGAAGGCGCAGTGATAACGCCTTAGTAAGGTGATCTGCGTAAGATAAGGCATCTAAATTGGCTCTGTTAGACGCAATAGCTGTTTCCAACACCGCGGTTGGAATAGAAGCTGACGACGGTAATGATAGCTCTAAGTCTTCCGCCTCGTCGTCCATACGCAGAGGAACTCTCAGTATACCCTGTCCTGCCGTATCGAATTTATTCCTTGCATTAATGAAAGGCAGGTTGAGAGTATTAGCGGACAAGAAACCTGCTTTCCCCGTCCTGGAAGCAAGTTTAAATATAGCGTCGTTCAATAATTCAAATGTTCTTGCAACATTATTGGACTGCGACGGAAACTCGGGAGCGATGTCCCTGAACCGCTCAAAAAATTCAGAGTCCAATGACGCTATAATTCTCTTGTCCGGAACCGCAGCAGTCTGGCCCGATGGAACAACTTGAGGGAGAAAGTGCCGAATGAAGTCCACGGCAGCTTTATGTTGTTCCGAAAGGGATAGCTCCAAGTCATCCGTATCCCTTTCACCATCCGGTCGGACCTCATGATGTTCCCGGTCGTCCGCCCCCGATGCTTCGGCGGAGCGTACCGACCCAGCGCCGTCGGATAATTCTCGATCCGATACCGTTTCTGTCGGCTGCTGGGATGCTGCGATAAGCTGTGCTATCTGCACAAGAATGTCCGGCGTCGAGACCTGTGGAGGCACAGTCTTTCGCTGCTTCGCCGAGGGCAGCTCCGCATCAGATGGCTCCCGCATACTTTTCCTATGCGAATGTCCGGAGTCCATCGGTCTCGAATCCCTGGCTGCCAGATGGTGTGACCTGGTCGCCGAAGAATCCTTGATCACCGAAGCTGGTAATATATCGGCGGTCACGCAGCCAAGGTGCGGTCGTGTGCGCTGACGAGAAGAGGAAGCCTTAACAGTCTCTGCGGACTGCTTATACAACGGAGCGTCCCGAGCGACGGACATATGCTCCGCTAAAGACACATTTTGTACCACAACATCTGGTCCCAGATGTTGTTGTACGAGAGAGGGGCCTCTCTCGCTCGCGGCCCGACTGGACCTGGACGAGCTAGGAACCGGACTCGAAGGCTTCCTCCCTTCTCGCTTACTATCCGCCATCACTGGGTGTGCATCTATCATGTTTATAGTGCTCGCATCACCCAAAACTTCCTCTTGGACCGCATCGGACGAACCCGGCTGCCGAACCATTCGGTGAATGGACGCTACACCGGGCGAGCTAGCGGACGACATTTGTCTAATCTCCATGAGCACTTTTGCCGCTAGCTCTGAATTCATTTGTGACGACGGACGCACACTTGTAGAAGATAACATGGAAACATCACCCTGTTCTGGTTCCTCTGAAATAGAAACTGAGAGAGTAGAGTGACCTTGCGGAGAAAGAGCCGGCATCGCCCTTTCTCCAGAAACAACATATCGTGACACACGTTTCCAATGTTTCTCATCCCAATATTCACATATATTATAGGACAGGGATTAATGCGAGAACACTGACTACAATTAATACAATGATCATGAAAGTCAGAGGAAGATTTCTTCCTATTACAATTTGAACAACGTCCCTTCATTGTGAAAGAACAACAATAAGTCCTAGTTACTCGCAAAAACCCCTGACACAAAGATACATAATAACATGATCCATTAATAAATGAAAAAACAATTGCAAATCAAAATAATTTTGAAAAAATATTTTTTCAGCGAAGCCCAAGTTGCTGAAAAGTAACGTTGAGCCCCGATGGATCCGATGGCAAAGTGTGGTCAAAAATTTTAAATTTATATTAAATAATTAATGAGACACTTACGGATAATATAAATGTATCTTATAGTGAGATAAACTACAGCAAAGGCAAACAGCCCCCCTCAAAAAAGGCTGTTGCCAATGTAAACAAACAGTGTAAAAACACCAGAAAACATGACTCCAGGCACTGAAAAAACTGGCCCGGAATCAGTCATCAAATTACACTCTATCTGATGCAAAACAGAGACTCCCAGGGGAGAATCTGCAGAACATCAGATGGAAGATGCAGAACACAAACGTTATACACCCATGGGTGAAAACGTAACTATGGGGAAAATAGCAGAAAACATCCTGTAACCAAGCAACTCTCCCAGGAAATTTTAGAAATGAAATTTCTCAAAAATATGCCAAAAGCATGGGAGAATTGCAAGGGGGGACATTAGAAGGCTAGGGGAGAGGAAACACTGAATGAGCAGTGCAACATTTAGCAAGAATGGCAACAAGAGGCCCATGCCTCGAAAATAGGCAACTTAACATAATTTCATCAAAAAATTTTAAGTACAGCCCTGATTATTTTTTGTCACTTCTTTTTCCTCTCCTCCTTCTATCCTCCTTAGAATCACATTTTCTCCAAAAATTACGTGTCTGGCATCCTTTAAACTGAGATTTACAAGCACAAAGATCAGTGAGATGTTGACTGATGAAGGGCCAAACAGAGAATGATAATTGGCGCCAATTTCGGGACGTCTGCGTCACTGCGCATGCGCAATAGAGGCGTAGTATGGAGGTCCTTTAGGACATGATTTCTTTTTGTTTTGGATGCAAATTTTGGGAATTGGGGGGCAAAATTTGTGTTTGGCCCTGGTTTTGTTAGAGTTAGCACCAGCTAAGTCTGGGTCATTGGTACAGTATAAAAATATAGAAATCTGCAGCAGGTCCAAAAGCCTTGCACCTCACATCACAAAGGCAAATACTGCTCTACGACCTTCGTTTGAACAAACTTGATTTTACACCTCAAAAGGAAGCTCCGTACCAAATATCAAGTCATTGTACCCACTGGTTCATGAGAAGAAAATTTTTAAACAAGAGGCTTCTCAGCCGAGAGAGCTCCGCCCAGGGTCACTGCTTTTAGGGGAAGCTAAATACATAACAAAAATCCAAGTGTTACTGCTTGTGACCTTAAGTTTGCAGCATGTGACCTTTACCCTGATGATATGATCTTGAATCAAGGTCGCAACATATGTTTGAGTCATAAGCAGTAATTGTACCAAGTGTAAGTAAGATCTGTCAATCATACCAAGTTATATGGACCAAAACAAGGGCAAAATAACAATATCAAAGTTTTGCTGACCTTGACCTTGATGATATGGCCTTGGGTCAAGGTCACAACACACTATTCAGTCATGGGCAATATTTGTTTGAAATATGAACAAGATCAGCCAATAAGTTCAAATTATATGGACCAGACAAAAATGATACTAAAATATTTAAGTTTTCTCAACTGTGACCTTGACCATGAGAATGACTTTGATCAAGATCATGACACTCTCTTTGGTTATGGTCAGCAACTGTGTCAAGGATAATGAATGAATTTATGCATTAAGATATCAGCCAACAGACCTCAGCTGAAAAAGAAGTATATTAACATGTAGATATTGAATGTTACCTTAAATCCTTCTTTTATCAGGTGAGCAATTAACCCTTTACCTAACATGAAAAGCAGACGACACTTGCAAAATAAAAATTCTTGAATAACTAATTTTTTTCATTTTTTGTCTCAAAAACATAGGTTATGACCCCTCTTTGGAACAAACTCTTGTTCCAATGAGAGGTCATAACCTATGTTTTTGAGATAAAAAATGAAAAAAATTAGTTATTCAAGAATTTTTATTTTGCAAGTGTCGTCTGCTTTTCATGTTAGGTAAAGGGTTAATTGCTCACCTGATAAAAGAAGGATTTAAGGTAACATTCAATATCTACATGTTAATATACTTCTTTTTCAGCTGAGGTCTGTTGGCTGATATCTTTATGCATAAATTCATTCAAGCACTTTCAAAACAAATTTACAACAAAAAGCAAAAAACATGCTCAGTGCACTCCCCTCCCCTCTCCGCCGGGGTGAAAGTTAATATTTTTCATAAAATCAGTCAAAACCCTCCATACACTCAATGCTCAACAACCCTTCCCTCCCCTCCCCAAGGCCTTATTAGGTTTGGTATGCTCCATTTGAGCAAATGTTAATCTTATACACTCACATTTATATCTAACTAAATTTACTGCAATCAGCTCTGTCAGAATCTGATTTGTGGATGTGAAGAAGATTTTCTGAAGAACAGTCTTTATACTGCACTAAATTAAAATTTGGGATCCCACGGGGAGTCCAAATATGAACAACATTTGAACAAACAGGAATCTGAACCTCCAAAGGTTGCTGGATATCAAATATCAAAAGATTCTGACTGGTGGATCTGAAGAAGAATTTTAAAAGAAATTCGCCATATTGCAATAAGTTAAAATTTAGGCTGCCATAGGGAGTCCAAATATGAAATCAGGGACTTCATTTGAACAAACGGGAATTCGACCCCATGAAAGAAACTGCAAACCAAATTTCAAAAGATTCTGACTGATGGACATGATGAAGAGTTTTAAAAAATATTGCTCATGTTAAACAGTGAGCGCAAATATGACTTCAGGGACTTTTTTAACAAACTTAAAAGCTCATCCCCAAAACATGCAATATATTAAATATCAACAGATTTTGACAAATAGATCTGAAGAACATTTTTAAATAAATTTCGTCATATTGCACAATGGTAAAATTTGGGTTCCCATAGGGAGCCCAAATATGAACCTGGGGACTTGAAATATCAAAAGATTCTGACTGATGGATCTGAAGATTTTAAAAAAATATTCTTCAAAGTACACCAAGTTACAATCTGGATTTCCATAGTGAGCCCAAATATGACTCCAGGGACCTAATTTGGACAAACTTCATGCTGACCCCCATAAAGATGCAGTATAGTACTGAAATGGTTAACCGGATAACCGGTTTGAAACCGGTTACCTACCTAAGCGATTAAAAAAATGTCAACCGGTTATCCGAAATATCGATAACGATCATCATTCCACGGTTAGAACGTAGTAAATCTGCCGCTTCTCCTTTGGGATAGCTTACACCTTGAAGCAGTGCTGTATATATTGAGAAATAATCAACTTTGGTGTTCAAGACTTTGTTAATGATCGGCAATTTCCGCGAGTACGAGTAACTGAAGAACTATTCCGTAGTATGTATACAAATGAACATTGTCGAGTACTAGACAACGTTCGTTTATATACACACTACAGAATAGTTTCTGAGAATACTGCTTTCCAATTCCTATAGTTTTGATCCCAGATTCGGTGAAATAATGGCTACGGTTAACTGGATATTATCCGGTTATAGCTCTCTGTTGGTCGGTTGTGAAAATGAGCCAACTGTTTCAGTCCTAATGCAGTATACCAAATATCAAGAGATTCTGACTGGTAGGTTTGTAGAAGAAGATTTTTAAATAAATCTCTTCATATTGCCCCAAGTTAGAATTTGGGTTGCCATAGAAAGCCCAACTATGAAGCCAGGGACTTGGTTTGAACAAACTTGAATCTCATGCTACTAAGGATGCTACATGACAAATTCCAAAAGATTCTGACTTCTGGATCTGAAGAAGTAGATTTTTTAAAAATATTCTTCATGTTACACTAAGTTAAAACTTGGGACTCCCACAGTGAGCCCAAATGCAATTCCAGGGACTTAATTTGAACAACTTTACAGCTGACAGCCCTAAAGATGCAGTATATCAAATATCAAGAGATTCTGACTGGTAGATCTTAAGATTTTTAAATACATTTCTCATACTGCACCAAGTAAAATTTGGGTTCCCATAGGGAGCCCAAATATGAACCCAGGGACTTGTATCAAACAAACCTGATTCTGACCCCTCTAAGAATATTGTATATCAAGTATCAAAAGATTCTGATTGGTTGTTCTGGAGACGATTTTTCAATTTAAAAAAAGACATTTGTGGGGTGCTAACAGAATTATGCCCCTTTGGTGTTCCCCATGGGCACAGCAACTTGATTCGAACAAACTTGATTTGACATATGATAAGGAATATGCATTTCAAATTTGGTTCAATTCAGCCAATGGTTTATGAGGAGAAGTCAATAATGTAAAGTCCATGGCAGATGGACGACAGATGGACAAGAGACAGATGACAGACAGAAAGTGATCACTTAAGCTCCCCATGACTTTCAGTCAGGTGAGCTAAAAAGTAATAAAGTTTGGAGGGAGATTTTTGTGATCAGTGCTGACCAGCTTTAGTTGTTTCGTTTGAACCTCAAATTCATCAAAATATGAAATTTCTGAACCTCATTTACTAAAATCGATCTGATCATCTGTAACCTTCGGCTCTGAACGATTAAAGTCAACTTGGTATAGACATTTCATATAAAATTATGACTCAAAAGAGATCCTCAATTTATACAGAACACATTCACATGCATGTGAATGGTTGATCAATATGGCACCCATTCACATACGTGTGTTGTTCTGTGTTTATTACACACCTTCACATCTATAAAAGCAATTATAAGGACATTCAGCAATTCATTTGAAAACCTGTCCCCGAAGTTCCAATGTGTTCTGTGTGACAGAAGGCACAAAAAACACATTGGAATTCAGGGGACGAACTATCAACAAAAAGAACACATTTTATCACCAACGAAATTTGCGATGGAAAACTGTTACTATTTTTAGCTATTGCTAGCAACAAGCCTGAAAATAAGCAATCTGTCATTTGCAGAATGAGATCCCCCAGAGCGTGAATTTGCTGATGCTATCCTATACAGTGGGCCAATTTAACCTCTGGGTACCTCTTTTTGTTTAGGCTGGAGACAAAGATTCTGATTGAGGTTCACAGAGGGTAAATTTAGTAATGTTACCCTGCTGTGTGCAGGGTAGCATCACCAAATTCACCCTCTGGGGACTTCAGTTTGCAGATGACAGTCTGCTTATTTTCCGGCTTGGCTAGCAATTCAAATTGTAATTGCAGTGAAAGTTTGGATCTACTTAAAAATAGTCTTAACGATTTCCATTCAACACGTGTGTGGAACAGGTTTTCATTTTCCGCATGGTTTAGTGTTGCTGTAGATGGGGATTTCTTAGAACAAGCGTGCAATAAATAACCTTACCATCCCCCTCAAATAATAAACAATTTAATGCTTAATGTACAGTACCTTGGTATAGGTTTGTAGTCACCAGCTGTAATTTTCACAATAAGTGTACCATAGTCCTGAGCACTAAATGGAACATGAAAACAACACAATTCATACAAAACACAACCTACTGACCACATATCACTCTTGTGATTATATCTGTATATATGTTAAGGATATCCTACAGAAGTAAAAAAAAAAATGTTTCCAGTCAATTCTGAAGGAAGACCTTTAAGAAACCACAAGTGCAACATGCACTAAAGGACGTAAATTTTGCCATAGAGTCAAGCACACCAAATGTGCACACAGTGGGGTCATTCTTTACTTGGTTGTTCCAAAGTAGCATATAGACAGGCCTTTAGATTCCCCCAAATTCATGCCGGTAAACGGTGTGCCCAAATTCCCAAAATGTGCCAAAAATACCTGGCCAAAATAACGATTTTTTATTTGCATAATGACTTCAATTTGATCTCGGAAGAATGTATGGGAACCAGGAAGTTGAATCGATAGAAAATATGCTGGGAGCGATCATTTTTTTAAACTGGTGTCTGGTATATTTTAAAGAACATCGGCATTTATACTCTTTTGCATGTGACCAATTGGCAATTGCTTACTGAAAGGTTCCCATAACAATCATTTGTATTTATTGTTGTTTAAAATAAAAATATATTTTTAGCGATGTAAATTAAGCATACAGGGTAGACCATAATAATTCTATATTCCACCATATAAGATAACTTCTGATTGGTCTGCTTGACAATCTAATTTTCGTGAATCACTAATCAGAGAATGCATTTTGATCTTTTGTGCAAGTTGACAACTATCAGTAGTATCATGATGTGCAGTGCACATGGCGGAATAAAGATTGAATGTATATATACAAGGGAAATTTATGAATGTATCTATGACGTGAAGGTAGCGAATGTAGAATTTTATTAAATAAAAGGAAGAAAATGGTGTTTTTTATAGTTTGATGAAGCTGGAATCCAATCCTCAGATGCCAGGAAATCGCTTCTTTTATTTCCAAAAATCGAAATTTTCTCCTACCCGGCCAAACCATGGTCAGCCCAGTAGGTCTGTAGACTATCAGGTGTGCCTAAATTAAGGGAAACTAAAGGCCTGCACGTAGATTTATATTGAACCAACCTGATTCTGCCAATGAGGAGATATGTGAGTGGCAGGGAGGAAAGAAGAAATACCAATTCTGCACTGGGAGGGCCTCCGGAAAACCATAGTGGTTGGTATCATAAGATATTAAATTTACTGAAATGTTTTTGTTTCTTACCAACCTACTCACAATTTACTGTTGGCCAAATAAATACTTGTGGTGCACCACATGTACAGCCAAAATGCAAGAAAAAAGAAGATGATGCTGGTACCGGATCAGGGAAGTGAAAATGATGAGTCTCAGGACAGTACACCGTTAGTACATGGCAGGGGCAAACAGAAAAATTGAAAAGGTATACCTTAAAGAATAATAAAACCTGAATACCAAATATCATGGCCAGGAAGATGGTCAGCAACAACAAGAAGCGTTTACCCATTGAGCAACAGAGAGAACCCAAAGCAAGAGGTCCGCAGACTGAACGCAAAGATTGCGGATGGAGAAACTGGAGAAAGTAGAAGAATTCTACCAGCCTGCATAATATCAGATAAGAAGACTGAATTAGAATAAGCCCATAAAGCAGTCAATATACAGAATGACATGCTTGTGTGAATGGGTTAATTGATATGGCTAATCGGGTGCTGGTGCAGAAGGACAGAACAAGAGGCAGCAGGCCTAGAGTTTTATCCTTCCACAATGGCACAAGTGCCATATCGATTAACCATGTCATTCGGTGTTTATTACATGCCTTCATGTCTATAAAAATAATTATTGGAAAGACACTCAGCAATTCATTTGACAACTATCAATAACAAGAAGGACGCCAATGCCCTATAGCTCACCACCATTCCTCTTTGATAGTAACTTTGGCAAACACAAGAACTGTATCAAACAGGCTCATAACATGTGACAAAGCTTACCTAAACACAATGATACTGAGGAACATGTATGATGAATATAAGTGCCATGGGAAGAGAAGGAGCACAGCAGCTGACCTAAACACTTAGTTAAACATGAAATTCTGAGCTAAACAGAAAACTAAACGTAACTAAAAATGTCAAGAAAAATGTTTAAAATGTAGGGTATGAGGGGCTAATCATGGAACAATGATACTGAGGAACATGTATGATGAATATAAGTGCCATGGGAAGAGAAGGAAAACAGCAGCTGACCTAAACACTAAGTTAAACATGAAATTACAAGCTAAACAGAAAACTAAACGCAGCTAAAAATGTCAAGAAAAATGTTTAAAATGCAGGATATGAGGGGTTAATCATGGAACAATGATACTGAGGAACATGTATGATGAATATAAGTGCCATGGGAAGAGAAGGAGCACAGCAGCTGACCTAAACACTAAGTTAAACATGAAATTCTGAGCTAAACAGAAAACTAAACGCAACTAAAAATGTCAAGAAAAATGTTTAAAATGCAGGGTATGAGGGGTTAATCATGGAACAATGATAATGAGAAACATGTATGATGAATATAAGTGCCATTGGAAGAGAAGGAGCACAGCAGCTGACCTAAACACTTAGTTAAACATGAAATTCCGAGCTAAACAGAAAACTAAACGCAACTAAAAATGTCAAGAAAAATGGCTAAAATGTAGGGTATGAGGGGTTAAATCATGGTAGAATGATAATAATCATCATATAGCAGCATCATAAAAGCCATGATATGGAAATAGGGCAAATAAGTGACCTAAACAGAAACTTTAACATTATTGGACACGAACGCTGATGCCGACGCCGACCGATCGAGCCATGCCGTAAGCTCACACAACTAAAGTTGGTGAGCTAAAAACAACACATTTTATTGCCAATAAAATTTACAGGGAACCCAATTACAACACACTGAAACTCAGGGGATGATTTCTAGCTATCACCAGGGACTCAAACTGTAATTGCGGAGCACAATTTGTAAAAAAATTCCAGTGAAATTTCACTTCAATTTAAAAATAGTCTGTCAACAATTTCCGTTGTGCACGTGTACGGAACAGATCTTCATTTTCCGCATGTTTTAGTGTTGCTGTAGATGGTGATTTCACAAAAGAGGCATGTAATAAAGATGTGGATCTCATGGGCAGAAATCTGAATAAAAATACAATCCTTGCTGACTAAACGAGAATAGGCCTCACTCATAGCAAGGGAACCAAACAGAAGAGCTGGACATCAACATCCACAGGTGCTAGAGCCTGAATGCAAATAGGAGGAGCAACCTCTGGTAACTGATTCTTTGCAAGAAAAGAACAGTTTGCCAAAGAAGTAACACTGTTGGGTTACGACCGGAAGAATATCAGCTCGAAATACAAGGCATGCAATTCGCTAACCTGCTATGCTGAAGCAAATGTTAGCAAGAAGGCAGTTTTGTAAGTGAGAAAGTGAAGACTGGCAACTGATACAGGTTCGAACAGTGGCCACCCCAAGCAATGCAGCACCCATCATAAACTCTACTGATTAACCGATATTCGGCAATCGCATCTGAGATCGGTTGACCATCGTTGGGAGGTGTTTGAACATCGGTCCATGCTGATGGTAACATGAAACACTACTGGATCAAAATTGTTTGTATTTAAGTTTAACAATCTCATACAAGCAGTAACAAACTTAATAAGTTGCCACAATGATTGGCAGGAATCAAGATTGGCCTAATCTCATTGAATGGTCTAATCTTCCCCTTGATTGCTGCTCATGACACACATGCCACGTGCTGTGTGATGAATCAATGAAATGCGACATCAGAGTAAACAAGTTAACAGCGCAGCATCTTTGATCGTTGATCAAAGATGCTGCACTGTTAACTTGTTTCCACTGATGTCATATTTTTATTTTAATACACACACTGACATACACTTGAGGTCAACAAACCTTGTTCTATGCATTCTTAAACATACTACTCATTCTTTATTTATTTTTTGGTGTTTAAGGTCACATATTTCTGCACAATGGCTAATCATGACCTCGACAGTTTTACGGGTGGAGGAAGCCGGAGTACACGGACAGAACCACCGAGCATCGGCGAGCAACTGTCAGCTCCCCAACATACTAACTCCACACAAGCAGGGTTAGCACTGGTTGAAGGCAGTGCACCATCGACGTGCAGTACGCCTTAGTACACAATGTCAAAGTGCCCCCACGTGGGCAATGGGGGTGAAGTGTCTTGTTGAAGGACACAATGCAGTTGCCGCAGGTGGGATTCGAACCAAGGACCTCTCGGCTTGCAGCCTGCACCTCTACCTATTGAGCCACCGCGCCCCCTCATACTACTCATTTTGGTTGTTAATATCTCACATCGGCACTCAAAATCAGCAGATTGTGTGCTCAACTAATCAGCAAGCAGATGATGGTCGCAAATCATTATCAGTAAATCACAAATAAACTGCACTTAAGTGTGACATGAGAAACACTAGACCTTTTCATGCCTGATGATGACCTTGGAGAGGAAAGCAATGGAGATGATGTAAAGCTTTCCCATAAACTAAAAGGTGCTGGAATGCATCAACCTATAACCATTGATGGTGACAGGTTGAAGCCCCTAGAATCAGACAGATATTTATTTATTTATTGGTGTTTAAGGTCATATATTTCTGCACAATGGCTAATCATGACCATGACAGTTTTACGGGTACAGGAAGCTGGAGTTCCTGGAGAGAACCACCGAGCAACGACAAGCAACTGTCAGCTCCCCAACATTCTAACTCCAAACAAGCAGGGTTAGCATTGGTTAAAGACAGGTGCACTGTCACTTTTAGTACGCAGCATCACCGTGCCCCCACATGGGCAATGGGGGTGAAGTGTCTTGCCCAAGAACACAACGCAGTTGTCGCAGGTGGGATTTGAACCGAGAATCAAACAGAAATAAATTTGGCTATCTGAGCAATAGAAGGTTTGTCAGTCAAAGTCAACTGGATGATCGGAATATAAGACCTTCCACTCCACTACTCCGCAGGATAAATGTTGATGCCAGAGGCAGGCTTTGATAAAAAGGTGTGAAGGAACAGGGCCACCAGATTGCTTTCCACTTCCGAGGATGACCCCTGTAGAGGAGATCGGAATTAAGGCAGTAAGGTGGAGCAGCCAGCAGAAGCCAAAGATGATTGCCTCAAATCTCTGAGAAGATAGAAGGGCAAAAAGAAGTATCATGAAAACTGAGGTCCTGACTCTCTCAAGGACCATGGGCAGATGGGAGTAGGCAGAAAAGCTTATGCATCAAGCCTATTCCAATCGAGGGATAGAGACCCAGCAGCATATGCCTGAGTGTCAAGGCAGGGAGAAATAAAAGTTTCCACCAGATGGTTCCAGTACATGTGAAAAGATTGATCTGAGGATGACCCCAGAGATCGCATAGAGGCTGAAACACCTCCCTGTGGAGCATCTTGAGAATTACCCTGTTGCAATGGGACATGGTGTCTGCTAGGACGATGAGGTGAACTGGTATGTGGAGAACCAGAATCCTGGTGGAAGTTACAAGAGACTGGCAGTAGTGTGTGTAGAGACAGCAAAGGCTTCACTAGACACCATTGCAAAGCTGAAGTGTCAAGGTAGGGAGAAATAAAAGTTTCCACCAGATGGTTCCAGTACATGTAAAAAGATCAATCTGAGGACGACCCCAAAGATCGCATAGAGGCTGAAACACCTCCCTGTGGAGCATCTTGAGAATTACCCTGTTGCAATGGGACATGGTGTCTGCTAGGTCGTTGAGGTGACCTGGTATGTGGAGAACCAGAATCCTGGTGGAAGTTACAGGAGACTGGCAGTAGTGTGTGTAGAGACAGCAAAAGCTTCACTAGACACCATTGCAAAGCTGAAGTGTTGTCTTATTATGAGAAATCATAAAACAGGTAGAATTCTCCACCCCTTTAACTCTTTACCCAACGCAGATGATATCAAAATTTATTTTTTTAAATATCATTTTTTCAAATTTTTCAAAAAATTTCAACAAAACCATATCATGTGACCCCTCGTTGGAACGAGCTCGTTCCAACGAGTGGTCACATGATATGGTTTTGTTGAAATTTTTTGAAAAATAATATTTTTTCAAATATTGAATTTGCCTATTACGTGGGTGGATGCGGCCGATTCGTTGGGTTAAGGGTTAAGGACACTTTCAGAATCTATGACAAGAATCAAATGAAGATTTTGAAAAAATCATTTACATGAAATGATTCAGATTCTCGTATGAAATTTAAGCCCAGACCCTGAGACTATTCCAAGCTCTATGCATATTCTCTTGTTATATTCTTAATCACAAGTCTTGCTCAAAGCTGTATGCATATAGCTTGGGACTTGTTTCAGGTTCAGGGATTAAAAAAATCAAGTTTTCAATTCAAGGACCTTCAACTTTTTAAAGGACTTGAACCTTCCCCTCCTGTCATGCATACCAGGCCTTATTTTTCATATATTGTGGGGAAGAATCTAATTAGATTCCTTCACATTTCTTTCGCAGGAATCCACCAGAATCCAAATGTTTGAGAGGACCAAAACATACTGGACTGACTATAGTCAGCCCAATGTGCCAAAAGTTTGAACAATAACCCCCCTATTTATGGGGTGGTGGGGTGGTGGGGTGGTAGGAGATGAGGACAGGGAGATGGGAAAGGGAATAGGTTGTTAACCATAGTTAATGGTTTGGCATTAGTGGCCTGTTCATCAAGAGAAGCATGGCAATGATGGCATATCAGCAAACACACAGCTATGTGCTTGGGGAGGGGGGTGGGGGGATTGGTAACAGACATAGAAACTGATGAGGAAAGTAAACAAGAATTGGATAGCAACCACATGATTACATTGTTGATAAGAGAAAAACTGATACCAAAACAGAAGCGAAAATTTTTAAGCCAAAATTAGAAATAAAAAAAAATATATCAGAAACAGAAATATGAAATGTTTTTATTTTTGTGGACACAACTTGACCCACGATTTACTTGACACAAGGACAACTGAATAGTTCCCCTGGCCGAGAAATGTTGGTTTTAATTCTGGGAACTCGACATACTCGATGATCATAAAACAAAATTAGGTAATATGAAACTCATAACCCGGGAAACTATTTTGTTGGATAGACACTGTCAGAGCCAAAACCCATATTGAACAAGCTATTAATTGAAAATAGAATATGTTATCATTCTTGGAATTAACTGAAAAAAAATCCAGCAAGAGGATCACAGATCCAGAAGTCGAGTTTTGACATTAAATTCTGAAGAAATAAGCTATTTGTAGCAACAGTGACCTTGACCTTGGGGCGCAAGACTCTGAAATCGATAGGTGTCTTCCTTTTCTATAGGGTAACCTCTGGTGTAAGTTTGGTAAAGGTGCGTCAAATAGAACTAAAGTTATTGCCCGGAAACCAATTTGTCACAAAATATTCTTTTAATAGTAAGTGACCTTGACCTTGGGGCCCCAGACTCTGAAAGCAATAGGTGTCTTCCCTTTCTATAGGGTAACCTGTGGTACAAGTTTAGTGAAGATACACAGAATAGAACTAAAGTTATTGCCCGGAAACCAATTTGTCACAAAATATTATATTTATAGTAACAGTGATCTTGACCTTGGAGTCACAGACTCCAAAATCAATAGGTGTATTCCCTTCCTCTAGGATAACCTCTGGTATAAGTTTGGTAAAGGTGCTTCAAACAGAACTAAAGTTATTGCCCGGAAACCAATTTGTCACAAAATATTCTATTTTATAGTAACAGTGACCTTGACCTTGGAGTCCCAGACTCCAAAATCAATAGGTGTCTTCCCTTCCTATAAGTTAACCTCTAGTATAAGTTTGGTAAAGGTGCGTCAAATAGAACTGAAGTTATTGCCGGAAACCAATTTGTCACAAAATATTCTATTGATAGTAACAGTGATCTTGACCTTGGGTCCCCAGACTCTGAAATCGATAGGTGTCTTCCCTTCTTATAGGGTAACTAGTGGTATAAGTTTGGTGAAGATACACGGAATAGAACTAAAGTTATTGCCCGGAAACCAATTTGTCACAAAATATTCTATTTATAGTAACAGTGAGCTTGACCCTGGAGTCACAGACTCCAAAATCAATAGGTGTCTTCCCTTCCTGTAGGGTAACCTATGGTATAAGTTTGGTAAAGGTGCATCAAATAGAACTAAAGTTATTGCCCGGAAACCAATTTGTCATAAAATATTCTATTTATAGTAACAGTGACCTTGACCTTGGAGTCCCAGACTCCAAAATCAATAGGTGTCTTCCCTTACTGTAGGGTAACCTTTGGTATAAGTTTGGTAAAGGTGCGTCAAATAGAACTAAAGTTATTGCCCGGAAACCAATTTCTCACAAAATATTCTATTTATAGTAACAGTGACCTTGTCCTTGGGGCGCAAGACTCTGAAATTGATAGGTGTCTTCCTTTCCTATAGGGTAACCTCTGGTATAAATTTGTTAAGGTGCATCAAATAGAACTAAAGTTATTGCCCGGAAACCAATTGTTTACGCCCGCCGCCATACGCCCGCCCGTCATTTCATCAAAGTATAAGTCGAGTGTGACTTCGTCAAAACTCGACTAAAAAACAGTGAGGGGCCTTAAGCTGCATTTGAATACTACTAGCAGGTTTTTGGCCATTACATTGGGTAGAGTTGATACAGATAAGATTTGCACAAAGGCTGTACAGTGCACAAGGTTAGTTTCAGAGTACAAAATGAATTTTTTTTATAACCAGAAAGTATGACTAAACATGTGCGTTGCACCACAGGGTTAGTTACACTTTCTGGTTATAAATATTTATTTATTGGTGTTTAAGGTCATATACTTATGAACAATGGCTAATCATGACCGTGACAGTTTTACGGGTGGAGTAAGCCGGAGAATCCAGAGAGAACCACCGAGCAACGACGAGCAGCTGCCAGTTCCCCAACATCGTAATTCCGCACTGCAGCACAGCAGGGTTAGATTGGTTGTAGTACATGGCGTCATCATGCCCCCATGTGGACAATCGGGGTTAAGTGCCCTGCCCAAGAACACAACGTAGGAGTCCGAATTGATCACTCAGAGGGTCACCCATCCAGTGATTAACAAGGCTCGACATTGCTTAACTTGGGTGATGTAACGAGAAATGGTTACCGCAACACCATCGTGCCCCCTTCTGGTTATAATAAAAACAGGTGACTGCCATATCACATGCTACATGAAAATATACATGGACTAAAGCTGTAAAAAAACACAGAGTTAGTTACATGTTGTTACACAGGATCAAGCCAGAAAATAAGCAGACTGTCATCTGCAAAATGAGGTCCACAGAGGGTGAATTTAGTGATGCTACCCTGCATTCAGTCTGAATCAGGGTCTCAAAACTAAACAGAAAGTGGTACCCAGAGGATAAATTGGCCCACTGTATGGGGTAGCATCATCAAATTTCACCCTCTGGAGACCTCATTCTGCAAATGTCAGGCAGGGACCAACCTGGGCATGCGCCGGTGCGTAGTTGGTTCTCAAACATCAGGACCTGGCTTTTAAATCTCAGAAATAGGCTTCTCAGTTGGCGCGTAACTTCTCAGATCATATTTTGATATTCTTTCGATGGATAATCGAGAGAGACACTCTTACATGTATTATATATATGATTTTATTTAATGCTCAGGCATCAATTCACGCTGAAAAATTAAGTCATATTCCCCTGTCGGTCGGCAAAACGAAATATCAAAATGATATTTAGAAATCGATATTTCATCGTAGGTTCATTTCCACTGTCTTCGATGTTCAGTGGCAGCACATTTAATGGGCCGATAAACATTTACATGCAATCATCACAGAGTCAGCACATCAGTAATGAATTCCAGAGTCCCAAATACAAACGAATTCGAATAATTGATAGTGACAGTGACTAAATCAATTCATTAAATCAGCGGTTTCAAAGTTTGACTTTCTCATTCACCTTCCAGCGAAAAGCCGAAATCACTTTCAAATTTCTTCAGTTCAACTTCACACGTCTTCAGTGCATTGAGTTCAAAAAAAATAAAATGACGTGTCTTGTTATTGAAAATAAGAAAGTGATGTTTTTTGTTATTGTTCTATTTCTTCGAAACACATTGCGATTATTTCAATTCGCCAGCCTTGGTAAATCGTAAAGTTAGGGGAGAAATAAGACGGGACTACTTTTTGTGCGGATATTCACACATTCCAATGGTTGGAGTTTGGTTGTTGTAATTTTTGTATGGACGCCGGTTCGGCACATAAATTTTGCGCCTTAATGGCAAATAAAGGCCACAAATTGGAGAGTTTGTAGTCGTAGAGCATTAAATAAAAAGAAAATTCACGAAAATTTGATGAATACCGAAAATATCTCGTTCGTGGCTACAAGAAATATGAGGATCTTCACTCGCGACTGCGTCGCTCGTGAAGATCCTCATATTTCTTTGTAGCCACTCACGAGATATTTTCGGTATTCATCAAATTTTCGTGAATATCCTCTATATCATTTATCATTGTTGTAGAGTGCTTAAGTTAATACTTCAAGTCTTAATTACCAAGCATTAATCTTCACTGTGGTTTCTGATCAAGTCTTGGCTGCCTAAATAGACAGCCAAGACTTGATCAGAAACCACAGTGAAGATTAATGTTTGCTATAGTGTAGTAAATGAAAATGATGAGAGCTATTACATACTTGCAGTGTGTGTTACAAACAGCAGTGTGACTCCGTAAATTGAAATCTGGTGCATGAATTGAAAAAGTAGGCTCCGAGGCTAGAGCGTATTTTAAATAGTCCTGATCGGTCCCTGGTCAGACTTCTTATTTTCAGGCCTGCATAGGCTGCAGGATTCAAGAAACTATTGGAAATACTTATACTGGATTGTGGAAGTTTTTTTTAAGGAATTCCAAAACTGAAAACATATTCTATTTTCAGTTAACCCTTTCATTTTTTTTTTAATTTTTATCACAAAAACATAGCTTTTTGGGAATAAATGAAAGTGTCAATGACACTGTAGCTCAACTTGACAAACTTGAACTTGGTAAGTTACAAATGAAATGGCAAAATTGAAGATCATTGCTACGAATGTTATTTGATGAAATTTCAACATAACAGCACTGTGTGTGCACAACGTCAGAGTAATCCATGCATTTTTAAATGTAAACTGTAAGACTGGCTAAAGGAAGAATGTTGATACACAAATGCAGTATGTTCAGAGGTTATTGTAAATGGCAACTTTTTTCACAGAAATGAATGCTAATCAACAGCTCTTATCCAGAATTCTTGACTAATGAGCACACCAAGTTCAAAAACAATCCTATGATAAATGTGGCCTGTAGGCCATGTCAAAGAATGTTGATGCACAAATGCAATAAATTCAAAGATTGTTGCTAACAGCAACAGTTTTTGATGGAAATGAAAATAAAATCAATAGCTCCTATCTTTGACACCCTGCATAAGCATACAAAGTTTCAAAACAACCTGATAATGAATGTGCCCTCTGAGACATGCCAAAGGAAGATGTTAATGCACAAATGCACTAAGTAGAAGGTCATTGCTTGTGGCAATGGTTTTTTTGGAGTTTGTTTTTATGGAAGTTCATAAATATACCCTACAGAAAGTGCAAAAGGGATAAGTTGATGCACAAATGCAGTAAGTTCAAAGGCTGGTGATAATGATAATAACTTTTCATGGAAATTAAAAAATGGCTCACATCTAGAGGTCACCCCAAACACACATACCAAGTTTCAAAGTGATCCGATCATAAATGTGCCCTGAAGGGTGTGTTAAAGGGAAATATTGAGGTCTGACTAAACTAAGTTCAAAGGTCAGCGGCAACATTTTTTGACAGAAATGGAAGAAAATCGATAGCTCCCATATAGATGTCACCCCACACAAGCACACCAAGTTTGCAAGCGATCCAATCTTAAATGTGCCCTGCAGGGTGTGTCAAATGGAAATACTGAAGCTTAACTGCACTAAGTTTTTACTAAGTTCATCGAAGGTCATTGCCAGTGGCAACATTTTTTGACGGAAATCGAAGAAAATCAATAGCTCCCATCTGGAGGTAACCTCAAACAAGCATACAAAGTTTCAAACCGATCTGATCATAAATGTGCAATGGAGGGCATGCCAAAGGAATATATTGATGACTGACTAAACTTAGCTGACAGACAGAATTGGAAGAAAATCGATAGCTCCAATCTAGAGGTCACCCCAAACAAGCATGCCAGGTTTCAAAGCAATGCGAACATAAATGTGCCCTGTAGGGTGTGCCAAAGGGAAGTATTGACTAAACTAAGTTCTAAGAATGTTGGCCGTAGCAACATTTTTTGACAGAAATGGAAGAAAATCAATAGCTCCCATCTAGAGGTCTCCCCAAACAAGCATACCATGTTTCAAAGCAATCCGATCATAAATGTGCCCTGTAGTGTGGGCCAAAGGGAAATATAGAGGTCTGACTGAACTAAGTTCGAAGAACGTTGGAAGCGGCAACATTTTTTTTACGGAAATGGAAAAAAATTGATATCTCCCATCTAGAGGTCACCCCAAACAAGCATACCAGGTATCAAAGCAATCCAATCATAAATGTGCCCTGTAAGGTGTGCCAAAGGGAAATATTGTGGTCTGACTAAACTAAGTTCTAAGAACGTTGGCCGCGGCAACATTTTTTTTACGGAAATTGAAGAAAATCGATACCTCCCATCTGGAGGTCACCCTAAACAAGCATGCCAGGTTTCAAAGCAATCCTATTATAAATGTGCCCTGTAGGATGTGCCAAAGGGAAATATTGAGGTCTTCTGACTAAACTAAGTTCTAAGAATGTTGGCCGCGGCAACATTTTTTGACGGAAATGGAAAATGAAAGTGTCAATGACACTGTAGCTCAACTTGTTTAAGACATGTAACATGTATAGTGCGTGACACAGCAATGACAAACATCTGGGTAATGACCTGATAACAAAGGTACATGTAAAGTGTTGTAACTGTCTGTACATAAATGCTGACTGTAGCCTTTAACAAATATGTAGGTAAAGTATTGTAAAAGTGGGGTGACAGTTAGATGCTAAACTAGAAAAGAAATCTTTGAGTCCCAAAGTGGGTCTGACTGAACCCAAAAATATTTGTTCTCATAGCACAGTGATAACAAAGGCACCCAAAAACACTTGTTCCTGTCACAAAGTGATAACAAAGGTACCCCAAGACGTTTCGTTAAGATCAGTTCATAAATACAGACTCTAGCCCGAGCTATATTGACATGTGCACTTACTGTGTATAAGTAGCAGTGAACAAAACAAAGTTCATCTAATTTGCAGAATTTCTGCATGAGACAAAAACCTGTATAACATGTGATGTATTCTATGTTACTAAACATTCCTACAAAAATTTATTCAAATCAGAACCTTCATACAGAAGTTCTGTACAAAAAACTGATTGCACTAATTTTGGTACAAAATGGCTGCCAGCAGCCATCTTGAATTTCGGACCACACCTCAAAACACTCGTTCTCATCCCACGGTGATAACAAAGGTACCCAAGAAGTTTTGTAAAGATTGGTTCATAAATACGGCCTCTCGCCCGAGCCGAATTGGCATTTGCAGTTACAGTGCTGAAAGTAACACAAAATAATTCAAAGTTAGTCTAATTTGCATAATTTACGCACGAGAAAAAAACCCGTATTATATGTGATATATCCCATGGTACTAAACATTCATACATAAAATTATTAAAATCAGAGCTTTCATATGGAAGTTATGTGCAAAAATCGGATTGCACCTAATTTTGTACAAAATGGCTGCCAGCGGCCGTCTTGAATTTCGGACCGGACCCCAAAACACTCGTTCTCGTCTCACAATGATAACAAAGGTACCCAAGAAGTTTCGTTAAGATCGGTTCATAAATACGGCCTCTAGCCCGCACCATGTGTATGGCGATGGACAGACAGACGGCCAGACTGACGACGGATGACGGGCCATGACAATACCTCAAATTTGGTTTCGCCAAAGTTGAGCTAAAAATCGATAGCTTCCATCTAGAGGTCACCCTAAACAAGCATACCAAGTTTCAAAGCTATCTGATCATAAATGCGACCTGTGAGGTGTGCCAAAGGAAATTGTGGAAGTACGTTCTAACGTACGTACGCCGATGGACGAGAAGTGATGGCAATAGCTCAGCTTGACTTTGTCAAGCTGAGCTAAAAATGAAAAAAAATAATTAAAATTGTATGGTATTTTTTGTGTCTAGTGCTGGCCAGTTTTGGTCGGCCGGTTTTGGTCGTTACGTTAGGTAAAAGGTTTATAGCTTGTTGTTAGATCAAGTTATTTTTAGTATATAACAATCTTTTTTCACTTGGGCAAATTCCATTGGCAAATATTTCATATATTAACATTACATTTGTCTTTGAATTATTGCTAGTCTAATGTTGATATTCAGTGTTGGTGCCATGTGACAAAATAAGCATATACTACTGAAAGTTTGCTAAGCACCAAATATTTGACACATCATTGTGAAATTTGCTTGTGACATATTTGCGATATTTTTGGTGGATATGATTGAGGAATGTATTGAGATGGTCCCCAGTGTTCACATTCGCTCTCTTGACAGGCAGACTTTTCGTGACAGTCATGGAAAGCATGGACCCCTTGATTTTCATGATGTTTTCGTGTACTGTCTACATGTACATGACATGTGTAGGGTATTCAATCTTCATTTCAATGCAAACCCTTGTGATTTAATGACTGAATATGGCAAATGCAAATTAAGAAGACATTTGTCTGAAGCAGAAATGTGGCGGGCTGTAGGGATGGAGGAGCAAGGGGCTACCCATCGTCAGGTTGGTGAAGCCCTTGGTGTGCACAATACGGTGATCACCAGAGCCTGGGAAAGATTTCAGCAGTATGGCACACCAGTAAGACGGAATGGTGGTGGCAGAGACAGGGCAACATCTGCAGCTGAAGACCGTTTTTTGATCATTCAGGCCTGTAGAAACCGCTTTGCCACAGCAACCCAGCTTCACAGTGACCTTCAGAATGCAACTGGGGTAAATGTTTCGACGCAGACTATCTGGGCAAGGTTGCACGAAGGTGGTCTGCAATCAAGAAGACCATGTATTCGCATTCCGCTCTCCTAGAACCACCGCCAGGCACAACATGAATGGGCCATGGACCACACTGGATGAACCAGAGAAGATTGGCGACCTGTCCTTTTTACAGATGAGTCAATGTACTGCCAAGACCACACAGATAGGCGTTCTTGGTTATGGAGAAGAGCAATTCCATGCAGCTAACATTGCTGAGCATGACCGCTATGGTGGAGGGTCAATCATGGTCTGGGGCGGCATCAGCAGGGATGGACACACAGAGCTCAGTGTCCTTGAACATGGTACACTGACTGCACAGCAGTATTTTGATGAGATCCTGGATGTCCACGTCAGATTGTATGCAGGTGCAGTGGGTGACAGGTTCATTCTAGTGGATTCATTCTGATGGACGATAAAGTCAGTTCTCACGTTGCCCATGCTTTCAGAGAGTACCAACAGAGGAAGGGGATTGAGAGTATAAACTGGCCAGTAAGATCCCCTGACCTCAATCCAATCAAACATGTCTGGAATGATTTGCAGCTTGCAATTTCAGCCCATCCAGCTCAGCCAAGAAGTGTCCGGTAGCTTGGTGTCATGCTGGTCCAATAATGGAACATCATCCCACAAAGGACCACCAGTATCCAAATTGGGACCATGAGAAGGCTTTGTCAAGCTGTAATTAACAGTAATGGGTCTCATACTCGATATTGAAGCCATACCAGTTCGCTCCATAAAACTTTTTGGCAAAATTGAAAAATTTCCTCTTTTACCAATAATATCCATTTTCCATGGTTATCATATTCAGAAGCTAAAAAATAATGTCAAACACAAATAAAATGTTAAAAAATTTATAGTAATTTATATATTTTTTATACTTACCAATGACCCAGACATAGCTGGTGCTAACTCTTAAAATATAGGGCCAAACACAAATTTTGCCCCCCAATGCCCAAAATTTGCATCTAAAACTAAAGAAAACATGTCCTGAAAGGCCCTCCACACCTCGCCCCCACTGCGCATGCGCAGTGTCAAGGACGTTCCGAAATTGGCGCCATTTATCATTCTAATAACCAGTGCCTGGTAAGCGCTGTGTACTCAGCGGGGAGGCAAGAGTTCCCAACTCCTGGGAGGGCCATCCCCGTCTGGGTCATTGGTAAGTATAAAAAATATATAAATTACTATAAATTTTTTAACATTTTTATACTGTACCAATGACCCAGACATAGCTGAATAGTAAAAAGGCTGGAGGGCCCAGGACATAGAGCAAAATGGAATACGCTCAATAAAATAAAATAGAGTCATCCCCTGTAGGGAAAAGAAGTAATAGGCCTTACATGTATCTTTCTTATTTATGATAAATTAGAAAGATACAACACCTTCCAAAAATTGAGCTTCATACATCCATGTACTCTATTAATATCCAATAATCCTTATACTAATAATTTTTAAAGTAAGCCAATAATAAAGTAAGTCTAGAGAATAGAGACTCTTATACTCCTAAAAGTGTGTGAGAATTGCATAATCATGTCCGTTGACATAAGCAATATTCAAAAGCTATACTTTAAAAACTAAGACTTGAATGAATTTTATAAACTTAAACTTCTCACTAAACAACCATCCCAATAACAGCTCAGAATTACTAACTCCGGAGGAGGTATCCCCTTGTTTTCATAGTAAAAACAGGTGACCCAAGGGAACACCCTCCCCCCCCCCCCCCCTTTTTCTTGCCCTGGGTCAAATAGCCCAGAGCGAAGAGGGCAGCCGAACGGAGACACTGCCGAAACAGACAGCCTACCTAGCTATAGTAGCAACTGTTAAGTGAATGACATTCTGAGCAGTAGATAATAGACCTAACAATAGAGGCCTCCAGAAATGGACTCGATATTTCTGAGATAAAATTCATGAATGGATGGCTGAGCGCAATGAGCAGCCTTCAAAAATCTATAATAGCAACACTATTAATGTAAGCCCAAGAAGTAGAAGAACTCTTACTTCATGAGCCGAAATCTTAAGCACAACTGCTAAGCTAATGATATACCATAAGCAGTACGCTAGTTAATAGAATCCATTAACAATAAAATGGAGCGTAACGTCCTTCTACTAGACATCAAAGACAGAAGAAGCTTACGCCCTTGTAATAAACAGATATCTGTTTATAAATACATAAATTGTACCCGGAAAGAGTAAAGGCCTATGCCCATACGAAGACGGAAGGACCTTAAAATAATAGGTTCTGGATAACAGGAGCCTAACTCTTATGCAACAATCCAACCTAAATAGTAACGGAAGTATTGATTCCGAAACTATGAAAGTGAAAATCATCCATCGATAGTGCATGAAACTCACTGACTCTACAGTAAAAGAGAAACCAACAGAATTACTGTCTAAAAGGTCAGAATTTGAAAACTACTGTTTCCAGAGGCTCAAATGATTACTTAGCTAAATAAGAACCGAAGTTAAAATCCGTATAGGAATTTAATCTAAAGATTCTAAGTCTATTTATCAAAAAGTTACTAACTGACTTAGATAAAGAGACAAAAGACTCAATTGTAAACTATCGTAGAGTGCATAGGTATGAGGTAACATAAACCTATAACCTAAATAACAACAGGCTGCAGTAGATCTTGTGAAACAAGTATACTAAAAACTAGCAATGCGTAGTATGGAGGGATCAACCATAAGAACATAATGATCCCTACACCACGATGGAAGAGCCTCCACTTTAGTCGCATAGAATAGCGAAGAAGAGGATCTCCTATAGTAAGAAATCGCGTCCAAAGCTCGTCCAGTACAGTGCTTACAATGCAATACGGACCACACAACGGAATACATGAAGGTTGCAACCTTGCTGGTTGTGATAAAGATGACACGATTTACCCAGTGAAAAAAGATCCTCACATAGAGGAAGATTTCACGTTAAGATCCACAGTAGACAAGAGAGTAAATTACTCATGATCTCTGTGAAGATAGAGATGCTATCAACAGAAATGTATTGTGGTTGTTTATCTTAGCAATACCTGCTAAAACAACAGCGCCGGAGGATACGCGTATCCTATCATTCCGTCCTATAGATCAATAGAGCGTTAACAGTATTAGCTCAGAGATCTGGACAAGCCAACACATACGTCTGCAATTGATTAGCAAGCTGTGTCATAAATAAAACATCATTGGGCGCTCCCATAGATAGCAAATCTGATTAAATACTTGTTTGTTGAGAGTCCATTCTGACAGCAACAAGCGACCCGTAAGAGAACGGGAGTGCGATAAAACAATCAGACGACCCAGAATATGACGGACCAAAACTGAACTTGGTGTACTATAACCAACAGACGGATTCTTTCCATTAAATTGAATAACGGAAACGAAAGAGTGCCTCCCTGGTTCCGGAGATACGCCACTACTGTCGAATTAAAGGACAGGAATTTGGGCATGCGTTTCTGAATAATGTTCATGCAATGACATAAAGCAAGCCTAAAAAACATTATTCCGCGGAAGTTAAACTGATAGCTAAAAGACTGCGGAACCCAAAGACCCTGGCACTTCGAATCCGTAGGGATCAGTATATATCCCAATCTGTTTGACTGGCAACCGTCATAACAGCCACACTAGGGTCCGGCAACTGCGGCGGCACTCTCTGAGTCAACCACCGAATGTTTGCCCCAGTCTGAATCTCTTGTAACACTAGATAGACAAGAGAATGTATAAATCAAGCAATTCATGGATTGCCGGAAAGTTGCCGTCGAAGAGAAGCTCCTCCGAGAACGAAGCGACTCTGAGAGAGTTCTTAACCTACTATCCACGCGTGGATGTAGCTAGGGCTGCATCACGTCTAACCAACTCCAATCAGCCACTGAAGGGCGGAGTTATACGTGAACAAACTACTGCCCTCAAAAGAAATTACATTGAGAATAATATCCCGTAAATCTTTTCTTGAAGACGTAATGATAACGCTTCAGTAAGGCGGATTACGTATAATAAAGCGTCTAAGCTAAGTCTACTATACATAATGTCGTTCCCAACATTGAAATTGGAAAAGACATAAACGGCGAAAAAGAATATATGCAGTCTTTAATCACACCGTCTAGACGCATATGAACTCTCGGTATGCCCTGCTCTGCCAAAATAAACTATATGTAAAAAAGATAAAATGGCAGAAATGAGCCACGCGGACAAGAAACTAAACTATCATGCTTAGTAGCAGGCTTGTATATATATATAATATATAGCGTCGAAAAATAAAACACATGTTGTAATGACAATATTGGACTGCGTCGGTAAGTCAGGGACAAAGTCCCTGTACCGATCGAAAAATCCGAGTCCAATGACGCTATAAGTCTCTTATCCAGGATCGCAGCAATGAAGTCCGAAAAATAATCACTGGAAGAAATGCCAGAAGATATGAAAGGCATCTTCCGATACTACTAAAGGGAAAACTCGAAATCTTTCGAATCCCTTTCGCCATCCTGTCGGACCCTATAAAGCGTTCGGTCGTCCGTAGCTTGATGCAACCGCGGACCGCACCGACCCAGCGCCGTCGGATAATTCCTGATTCGACCGAGAAACCGTCAATTGCTGGGATGCTGTGAAACAACTGTGCTAACTCGGATAGCACGTCCGTCACTGAGGCCTGAGGAGCAGCGGTCTTACGATGCATTGCCGCAGGAAGCTCCGAGATCGTTACCCCGTGCATACTTCCAATATGCGAGCGAACGGAGTGTATAGGCCTCGTGTCCCTTGGCTACCGGATGGCGCGACCTATTCGCTGTGGAATCACTGAATGCCGAAACTGATCGGATACTCGAGGTCACGTAGCCAATGTGCGGTCGTGTGCCCTGCTGTGAGGATGAGGAAGCATTAAAGACAGTCTCTCGGACTGTCAATATAACGGAGCGTCCCGAGCAACGGACATATGCTCCGAATGTAAAATATCTGAACCACAACATGCGGTCCCCTTTGTTGTTGGCTTCCTCCGATCTGTCCTCAATCTGCCGTCACTGGGTGAGTACTAAAGTAATTAAAGTGCTCGCATCACCCAAATCTCCTTCCTAGACCGCAACGGACGAACCCGGCAGCCGAACCATTCGATGAATGTACGCTACACCGGGTGAGCTAGCGAATGTCACTCCGTAAGCGATAGACATATTCCATGAGCACTTATTGCCGCTAACTCTTCATTAACTATGACGACAGAGGCACACTTTTGAAAGACATCTCCATAAATCTTCGAACAAGAAACCAGAAATGCTTGGATAGCAAGCATAAAATAATAATATATATAGCGTCGTTCAATAATTCGAAAGTTTGTGAGACATTATTGGACTATGTCGGAACTGAGGGACGATGTCCCTGAACCGAACCAAAAATTTCTAAGTCCACCGACGCTATCAGTTTCTTATCCGGCATCGCAGCATATGTTGTTCCGAAAGGGAAAGCTTGAAATCCACCGAATCCCTTTCGGTATCCCGTCGGACCGGATGAAACTTTCGGACGTCCGTACCCGCTTCCGCGGAGCGTCCCGACCCAGCATCGTCGGATAAAATATATGCGACAGATTCAATTGATGCTGGGATGCTGCGATAAACTGTGCTATTAAGGAA
Organism: Pictodentalium vernedei; assembly: GCA_031216915.1. Classification (NCBI taxonomy): domain Eukaryota; kingdom Metazoa; phylum Mollusca; class Scaphopoda; order Dentaliida; family Dentaliidae; genus Pictodentalium; species Pictodentalium vernedei. The sequence goes on from CM062290.1 coordinate 461,411,088, forward strand.
AGCACGTCCGTTCCCGAGGCCTGTGCAGTAGCGGACTTACGATGCATTGCCGCTGGAAGCTCCGTGTACGTTGACTCCCGCACACTTCCTATGCGAACGTCCGGAGTCTGCAGGCCTCGAGTCCCCGGCTACCGACCCAGCGCTGTCGGATAATTCTCGATCCGACACCGTTTCTGTCGGCCGCTGGGATGCTGCGATAAGCTGTGCTATGTGCACAAGAATGTCCGGCGTCGAGACCTGCGGAGGCGCAGTCTATCGGTGCTTCGCCGAGGGCAGCTCCGCATCAGATGGCTCCCGCATACTTCCTATGCGAACGTCCGGAGTCCATCGGTCTCGAATCCCTGGCTGCCGGATGGTGTGACCTGGTCGCCGAAGAATCCTTGATCGGCGAAGCTGGTAATATATCGGCGGTCACGCAGCCAAGGTGCGGTCGTGTGCGCTGACGAGAAGAGGAAGCCTTAGCAGTCTCAGCGGACTGCCTATACAACGGAGCGTCCCGAGCGACGGACGTATGCTCCGCTAACGACACATTTGTACCACAACATCTGGGGCCAGATGTTGTTGAACGAGAGAGGGGCCTCTCTCGCTTGCCGTCCGGATGGACCGGAACGAGCTATGAACCGGACTAAAAGGCTTCCTCCGTTCTCCCTCCGATCCGCCGTCACTGGGTGTGCATTAAGTTAATTTTATAGTGCTCGCATCACCCCAAAATTCCTTCTAGACCGCAACGGACGAACCCGGCTGCCGAACCATTCGGTGAATGGACGCTACACCGGGCGAGCTAGCGGACGTCAAAGGCCGTCGAACCTACTAGGGTCCTCTTAGGCAATTGGCGTATTACATGAGCACTTTTCCGCTAGCCCTTCATTAATTGTGACGACGGAGGCACACTGTTGGAAGACATCACAGATACATCACCTTAATCTTGATCGTCTGAAATAGAAATTGAAAAAGTAGAGTGACCCTGCGGGGAAAGGACCGGAGTGTCCAAATCCCCAACAACATACCGTGACATACGCTTCCCATATTGTCATCGAAATCATACGATACAGAACAGGAGTTAATGCGAGTACACTGACCACATATAGAATGATAATAGGGTCAGAGGAAGACTTCCTCTTAAAACAATTGATCAATATCCTTTCAATGTGAAAAGAAAACAAGTCCTGGTACTCGCACTAACCCCTGGCAATCAAAATACATAATAATAATATGATCCATTAATATAGAAAAAATAATTGAAATCAAAATATTTTGAAAAAATATTTTTTCAGAACAGCCCAAGTTTCTGAAAAGTAACGTTGAGCCCCAATGGATCCCAAGCCTAAGTGTGGACAAAAATTTTAAAAATATTTTAAACAATTTATTCAACACTTACGAACAATAATAATGTATCTAGTTATGATTAAAATAACATAAAGATATTATTATTTAGAAATCCCCCCCTCACACAGAGGGCTGTTGAAAATGTAAACAATGAGTGTAAAAACACTAAAATAAGACTCCAGGCACCCAGGCCCGAAATCAGTTACCAAAAATACACCATCTGATGCAAAACAGAGACTTCCAGGGAAGAAACTGCAGAACATCAGATGGTAGATGCAGAACACAACGCCTAACCACCCGTAGGTGAAGACGTAAACATGGGGAAAGAACAGAATTCATTCTGTTATTAAGCTAAAACTCCCAAGAAATTTTAGTAATAATAATTACAGAAACTATGCCAAAAGCATGGGAGAATAGCCAGGGGGAACTTAAAGGACAGGGAGAGAGGAAAAACACTTGAAAAAAACAGTGTAACTCAATAATCAGAATGACAACAAAATGGCTGCTGCCTTGAAAATAGGTAACTTAACATAATTTCATTAAAAAATTTTAAGTTACAGCCCTGATAATATTCTGTCACACATTCTTTTCCTCTCCTCCTTTTCTATCCTCCTTAGAATCACCATTTCACTAATATTTATGTGTTTGGCATCATTTAAACTGAGATTTAAAAGCACAAAGATCAGTCAGATGTTAACTGATGAAGGGCCAAACTTAGAATGATAAATGGCGCCAATTTCGGAACGTCCTTGACACTGCGCATGCGCAGTGGGGGCGAGGTGTGGAGGGCCTTTCAGGACATGTTTTCTTTAGTTTTAGATGCAAATTTTGGGCATTGGGGGGCAAAATTTGTGTTTGGCCCTATATTTTAAGAGTTAGCACCAGCTATGTCTGGGTCATTGGTACAGTATAAAAATCTTAATTTCTGTACATAAATCATTAAAGATATAATTAAATAAAAAATATATACACTTTTCATCACAATATTTCAACTAAAACATGAAACAGGTAGTTGGATATACTTGGTGCTTAGCAAACTATGACTGTAGTGTGCAGTTTGATTAATCCAACTCCAATACTACTGTCGATCACAACACTACAGTAAGAATATTATGTGGAATTTATTGATGAAATATTTAGAATGAAATTCCAAAATGGAAATTTAAAGTAATTTTGGAGACTTTGTAAACTTAATTCAAGAGGCCCAACTTACCATTTTATTCTGCGATATAACAACTCAACATGCACTACACGAATCAGTTTTCAGAAATTGATTCACCTTGTGCAGATGGTTCAGAAAAAAACAATGCGAAACAGAACAAAAAATAAAATTAGATGAATTTGTTGTGTAACAGGAGGAGAGATAAGTGCAGGAGCCGGGGTTCAAACCGTAACCATTGACATCTAGCACACGAAGCGACCGATTTACCATGAGACTAAGAGATCTGGACCAACCAGGCTGGTTGGTGAATGGCCATTATATCTCGATTGCTACACTACTCTCCCCTTCTTCTGAGATCCACCCACCATGAATCTCACCCCAGATTCCACCTCAGAGCAGTCGAAACATCCACATGCTTTACCACAGCGTCCACAATGCTGAGGATTGGACAAGCTCCCAAAAGTAACAAGAGGAGAGATAAATGCTGGAGCCGGGGTTCGAACTGTCGACCTCTAGCACACAAAGCAACCAATTTACCACGAGGCTGAGAAATCCGGACCAACCAGGCTGGTTGGTAAATGGCCTTTATACCTCGACCGCTACACTTGATATATTAAGGATGGGATCTACTGACATCACAGCAATGTATTTTCTTACAGGGATTCATCTAGCACTTGAATACTAGTAAGTAACAAAATAATATAATTTCTCTTCATACACTTGGAAAAAGGAGTTTGAAAGTAAGAATCACTTACATTCCTAGATGCAAGAAAACTGAGTCTTTCAGGTTAACTTTTCTCACTCAGGGCCAACCATGTTTGACCCATAGTGTCCTTGGACCCACAATCTGGGCTACAAGATAATCAATTTTCTGTGAACAAATTGAGGCCTGTACCTGTTAAAACAAGGAATATATCAGGAGAGCTGATGGATGTGCCCCAAAATAGGAGTACAAAGGTAAGACATGGCAGTGCTAGTTTGTAATACAACGAAGATAAGGACCCACAAAGTAGAGCTTCTGTTTTTCAGACCATTTTTTAGTAAAACTGCATGTAGGCGGGCATTTTTTATTTTTTGTAATTATTTCTTTGCCACCCAATGTTCATATTCTTGGTTTGTTTTATGTTTTAGGCCTCATAATCTACAGAATGGCATAGGTGTATTCCATCCCTTGAGTGCAAGAAGGCTTTGCAATGCTAAAGCATTGCAAAGCCCTGTTGCACTCAAGGGACAAATTTATCAATTTTGGTAAAATATCAGACATAAACCATTTAATTTTTATTTGTTTTAGGTTGGCTTTGGTTATAAAAAGAGAGCTTTAGGCAGCCAAAATTACCACTGCAGAGGGCCTGTGAAACAGATTTTTAACTTTTTCAGGCCTAAACTGAAGCAAGGGCAGCTGTCAAAATTTCAGTAAAAATAGATTTTGTTCAAGCCTGTAAATAATTTTTGTTTGTTTTGGTTTATATCATGAGAGGTCAATGATCTGTGACTTTGAAGTTATAACATTACATGTAGGTAAAGGTTTGTGATTCACAAGCACAGTGTGAACAAGGCTTAAAATTTGTCTGGCATCGCAAGAATCTAACATGATTCTCGCGAAATATATTCGTGCGAATCCATTTAGGCCATAATATGAAATTCTGCAAACACAAGCTGAACTTTGCAGGGGAGATCACGGCATAATATGTTAACATTTCCACCCATGGTTTACCACATGCTTCACATTTTCTTGATTTTGGTATCAAATCAAGTCATGGCTGCTAATAGCAGCCATGACTTGATTTTATACCAAACTCAAGAAAATGTGAATAGGCAGTTTCTCATAATTAAGCATCTAATGATACACCCCGATCAGAACGTCATTGTGAATCAAAGGCATCTTGCATAAAGCTAATCCAAGCAGTAAACTGACGCGAATCCACTTAGATTCGCGCAAGTGTAGATAGCCAGAATCATTACGAGAATCGATTCGCGGATTCGCATGTAATTTTAAGCCCTGTGTGAAGAATGAATGACACACTTACTTCAGTCATGGGAAACCATTAAGTAAATTGTGAACAACGATTATGCATGGCTGATTCGGCGGGTTGAGTTTTTCGCACCTGTAAGGTTTGTAATTATGAGAAAATAAAATCCATTGATATTTGTTCATGCTACCACATTAACAAGCTAAAAACTGGCAAAAAATAACTAATTAAGGGCTACAACTCAGCTCAGTATGGCCAAACCCAGTTTTCAAAATCATTCAAGACATTGTAAAGAAAGTCTCAACATACCAAATATTGATCACATCAATTGATATTTGTTCAAATTATCACACTAACGAGCTGAAAACAGCACACTCCATCATTATATGACCAGTTGTGGAGAGTAATTGTCAAGGAACAAGCAGTCAGAATGTTATTTTTATTTAATATTAAAATTTTGACATGAATCTGATTGTATCCCAGGTAAACAAATCTAAATGAGGAACTTGGAAGTTCCAAGTGATCTCGACTCTGGTACATTCGACCAATGATTGACGTGATTTATTTAGACAGGTTCCTTTTCTGTTTTCATTAGAACTGAAATGGAATGTGTTTTGTATCAACATATGTGTAATACAACTTTATTTTTATCATACAGGCAGAACAGTGAAAATCCTGTGTTTTAAATTAACATGTGTATGATGAAAAAAAAAAAAAGAAACAGTTAATCCTTGGATCGGTGACCGTCTGAGTGATCGATTCGGCCTCCCGTGTTGTGTCCTTGGGCTAGCACTTAACCCTAATTGTCCACATGGGGGCACGATGATGCCGTGTACTAAGGCATACTGTACGTCGATGGTGCGCATGTCTTCAACCAATCTAACCCTGTCTGTGCTGCAGTGTGGAGTTACGATGTTGAGGAGCTGGCAGCTGCTCGTCGTTGCTCGGCGGTTCTCTCTGGGCACTCCGGCTTCCTCCACGCATAAAACAGTCACGGACATGATTAGCCATTGTGCATATGTATATGACCTTAAACACCAATAAATAAATTAATAAATAAATAGTATGATAAAAAAGGATACGGTTTTTTATTACATATCTCTGGACTAAAATAATATGGAGTTCCTATAGTAGTCAGTGCTTGATCACTACTTGATTCTAACAGTCGTGCAATACCAAAATCACCAATTTTAATTACATTATCACCACAAAGAAAGATATTTGGAGTCTTGAGATCTGAAAAGAAATGAACAGAACAATCAGTTAATAGCTTTATACCTCACACAACTTATTCATTTCAGATGCAAATTAATTTTTTTCTTAAAGTATAATTTTGTTGAGCTCATGTTAGCTGGTACAGTGGAACCCTTTTAATCGAATAGCCACTTTGCCAATGAAAAATATTCTATTAACAGGAGTATTCAATGAACAGGGATTGTGTCACTTTCCTGTATTCTGGAGTTAAACTCAGCATTTACTCCATGAGCTCTGTCAAACAAGACATGAAAGATTAAATGCCTGTTTTGGATGTACTAAGGCCAAATAGGTCTATAAACAAAGAAAAACTGGAGAGAGTCAGAGTAATTTCTCGACAGGTTACAAGATTTTTTATTCAATTAACAGGAATCTACTCTATAACCTATATTCAATTAACAAATGAAATTTGTACTGGAGGTATGGTAAATGGTTTTGTGTTGGGAAATTATATTCAATTGACAGGGTTATTCAGTTAAAGAGATATCCAATTAAGTGGGTTCCACTGTATCACAGTACTAAATATTTTCCCACAGGCGACTATTACAACTTTCAGATGAAAAAATTTAAGATCGCATCACTTGAATTTTGGCATTCAAATAACTTTGTAAAGTATAGCCCTTCAGACAACTTTTTCTGATGCAAAAACATGGGGGGCATGCAACAAATAAGAGAGAAAAACTGATAGGAAGGGAAGTACTGGTCACATTAACACATTTTTCAGGGAATTCCCAACAAAATGAAAGTGTCAATGACACTGTAGCTCAACTTGTTAAGACATGTACATGTATAGTATGTGACACAGCAATGACAAACATCTAGGTAATGACCTGATAACAAAGGTACATATAAAGTATTGTAATGGTCTGTACATAAATACTGACCGTAGCCTGTAACAAATGTATGACCGTAAAGTATTGTAAAGGTGGGTGACAGTCAGATGCTAAACTAGAAAAGAAATCTTTAGAGTCCCAGAGTGGGTCTGACTGAACCCCAACATATTTGTTCTCATAGCACAGTGATAACAAAGGCACCCCAAAACACACTCATTCCTGTCCCAAGGTGAAAACAAAGGTACCCAAGAAGTTTCGTGAAGATCAGTTCATAAATACGAGCTGTATAGAAATTGTGACAAAAAACTGATTGGACCTAATTTCGGTACAAAATGGTCACTGGCAGTCTGGAATTTTGGACCGCACCCAGAAACACTTGTTCTTGTCCCAAGGTGATAACAAAGGTATCCAAGAAGTTTCGTGAAGATCGGTTGATAAATACTGCCTCTAGCCCGAGCCGTATTGACATATGCAATTACAGTGTATAAGTAGAACTGAATAAATCAAAGTTCATCTAATTTGCATAATTTCTGCATGAGAAAAAAACCCGTACTATATGTGATGTATTCCATGTTACTAAACATTCATACAAAAATTTATTCAAATCAGAACTTTCATACAGAAGTTCTGCACAAAAGACTGATTGCACTAATTTTGGTACAAAATGGCTGCTGGTGGCCATCTTGAATTTCAGACCACACCCAAAAACACTCGTTCTCATCCCACGGTGATAACAAAGGTACCCAAGAAGTTTCGTAAAGATCGGTTCATAAATACGGCCTCTAGCCTGAGCCGTATAGAAGTTGTGTACAAAAAACTGATTAAACCTAATTTCGGTACAAAATGGCCACTGGCAGCCATCTTGAATTTTGGACCGCACCCAGAAACACTCGTTCTCGTCCCAAGGTGATAACAAAGGTACCCAAGATGTTTCGTGAAGATCGGTTCATAAATACAGACTCTAGCCCGAGCCGTATTGACATGTGTACTTACTGTGTGTAAGTAGCACTGAAAAAATCAAAGTTCATCTAATTTGCATAATTTCTGCACGAGAAAAAATCCCCCGTATTATATCTGATGTATCCCATAGTACTAAACATTCACACAAAAAATTATTCAAATCAGCGCTTTCATATGGAAGTTCTGTGCAAAAATCTGATTGCACCTAATTTTGTACAAAATGGCTGCCATCGGCCAACTTGAATTTCGGATCGAACCCCAAAACACTCGTTCTTGTCCCACGGTCATAACAAAGGTACCCAAGAAGTTTCATAAAGATCGGTTCATACGTACAGTCTCTAGCCCGAGGCGTATTGGCATTTGCACTTACAGTGCTGAAAGTAACACTAAATACATCAAAATTAGTCCAATTTGCATAATTTACGCACAAGAAAAAAACCCGTATTATATGTGATGTATCCCATGGTACTAAACATTCATACATAAAATTATTCAAATCAGCTCTTTCATATGGAAGTTCTGTGCAAAAATCTGATTGCACCTAATTTTGTACAAAATGGCTGCCAGCGGCCAACTTGAATATCGGATCGGTCCCAAAAAACACTCATTCTTGTCCCACGGTGATAACAAAGGTGCCCAAGAAGTTTCGTAAAGATTGGTTCATAAATACGGCCTCTAGCCCGAGCCGTATTGAATTGTTGGCAGACAGATGGCCAGACGGATGACGGACGACTGGCCATGGCATAAGCTCAAATTTGGCTTCGCCAAAGTTGAGCTAAAAACACCAACAGTCAATATTATTGTTTAGGTCAAAAGGCCATCAAATCACCCTCTTTATCTGGAATATTCAACAATAATACAAATTGTCCGATGAATGATTTACATACTAAAGCTATTTAAATTCTGGCTACACAAAACAAAGATATATAATTTTTGAGACATATTTTTTTTAACTGGTTGAAGGCTCGATTATTTTTGGTGGTCTGAATTTGTTATTTAAAACTTGTTTTATTGTAAATTATTGGAGAGTGCCCAGAGAAACTCTCCTATAATTTGTAATAAAACAAATTTATATAAACAAAATATTATTTGTATTTGAATGAATATGAAATAAAAGCAAAGAAAGTGTTGGCTTTTGCTCTGGTACAGTAGAATCCTCTTAATTAAATATCCACTTTACCAGTGAAAATTATTCAATTAACAGGAGTATACTATTAACAGGGATTTGGTCAGTTTCCTGTGTTCTGAAGGTAAACTGAGCATTTATTCTATTATATCTCGTTTGACAGAGCTCTTAGAGCTCTGTCAAACAAGATATAATAGAATAAATGTCTGTATTGGATGTATGAGGCCAAAAAGGTTGATAAATAAGGGGAATTTGGTGCGTGTCACAGCAATTTTTTCGGCATATTACAAAAATTTATATACAATTAACAGGAGTTTACTCTACAACCCATATGCAATTAACAGATCAAATTTGTACTGAAGGTATGGTAAATGGTTTTGTGTTTGAAAATTATATTCAATTAACAGGGATATGCAGTTAAGAGATATCCAATTAAGTAGGCTCCACTGTATCATCATTTTTTGAAAGCCCTGATAGTGGCTTCCAGCACTCAACCAGTTAATCGGAAATGTTGTAAATGGTAGGCTTTCATTTCTTTTCAGTCAATAATGACATATATTTACACATGTAATTAAATCATCCAATCAAGTTGAATTGACTTATTGCGATTAGCAATGTTTCCTTTCTTTTTCATTGGAATTTCACACAATTATCACACCTGGACAAACATTTGTTTCCAAAAATTCAATCCGCTTTGCAGCTTTTCAATATTTGGGATATTTTTTTATTTCAATGCCTGTATTAGGCCCCGCTTTTAAACTCTGAATATCCTATCTCCACTAAAATCTATACCTAACAAGAAGGATGCCAATGCCCTATAGCTCACCAACATTCCTCTTTGATAGTAACTTTGGCAAACACAAGAACTGTATCAAACAGGCTCATGACATGCGACAAAGCTGACCTAAACACAACCTCTTAAAAGTAAAACACAGAAACTGACCTAAACACTAAGTTAAACATGAAATTCTGAGCTAAACAGAAAACTAAACGCAGCTAAAAATGTCAAGAAAAATGTTTAAAATGCAGAGTATGACGGGTTAATCATGGAACAATGATACTGAGGAAAATGTATGATGAAAATAAGTGCCATGGGAAGAGAAGGAGCACAGCAGCTGACCAAACACTTAGTTAAACGTGAAATTCTGAGCTAAACAGAAAACTAAGCGCAACTAAAAATGTCAAGAAAAATGTTTAAAATGTAGGGTATGAGGGGTTAAATCATGGTAGAATGATAATAATCATCATATAGCAGCATTATAAAGGCCATGATATGGAAATAGGGCGACTAAGTGACCTAAACAGAAGCTTTAACATTATTGGACACGTATGCTGATGCCGATGCTGATGCCGACCGATCGAGCCATGCCATAAGCTCACACAACTAAAGTTGATGAGCTAAAAATGTGTTCACTCTTGGGAATTTCTTAATTCCTAACCTGATGTCACAGAGGGTCGTAAAGAAATTCAATTTTTCAGATTTTTATGAAACTTTGGTATGTTTTTTTTTTTTGGAAATGCCACCATTTTTTGACATTTTTACATCACTTCAAATTTTAGCACTTACTTGTTAAAAACGCTGATTCTGTGATGTGCAGAGCTCTCATCATTAGCAGATGTGCAGAATTAGTTTATTTCAAACTGAGAGATCTGATGCCAATTCTACATTCTTTTCTATATCTTATATTTTCAAACTCATTTTCGTCCCTACCCATTAGAAATCTTGGAACTGTAATCTCCATGAAAAATCCACCATTGCCTGGTGCCAATCACGGGATGTGAAAGGAGGAGGGTTGTGCACTGGGCCAGCACTCCAGCCAAGTAAAAAACTACACTGCTGCAGAAACCTTAACCAAAGAACAAGATTCTGGTAGAATAGGATAGAAGCAATCCAGGAAACAGGACCTAGGACGGATGGTAGCCAAACCCAACCAGGCGCTGACATCCCAAGAGTGGACATCCTCAGACCAAAAACAACCTGTAGAGTGGGCTGCTGCAATGTGCAGTCCCTCTACCAGCCAGGGAAACTTGCTCAAGTTGTGAAAGAAATGGAAGGTTATGACATTGAGCAGGCCTCGAAATTTGGAATATTTTACCAAGGCAATTACTTGCTGTGGTAAATTCCATTTCCCATGCCATTGTTATGGCAACAACAGAGGTGAACATCAATTCTGTACATTATGTGGAGACGATGGGTTATAAGCCTCAGGCTTCATGTCAAATCTATGACCGTATTTGTATAGCTTCAAGTTTGTTCACTTGGTTTCTTGGAAATAAATATAGTTTGAACTATAGAACATCACAAAATACTGTACTAGGAGTGCAAGTAGCCTTTCATAACCAAAGAATTGAATATCAGGACTGGCAGGTAACTGCCAGTCCTGATATTCAATACTTGAGTTATATAATTAAGAGTGTGACATGTTGCTTGTGACTAACAGTAACACACATCATTGAAATATTTACTACCAGTATACAAAATTATAAATTGAGAATCTAGGAAAAATATAACCACAGCATTTATATGCTGTGGTAAAACCAATTTACCACAGCATTCACCATGGCAATGCTGATTGCTGTGGTTAATTTTGAGGGCTGATTGAGCTACTTGGAGTGAAAAAAGATGGATTGGAAGTGAATCAAGGTAACTAAGATCTGGACATTACATACTCTACTCAGGAAGAACAGACAATTATCATAGTGAAGGAGTTGTAATCATCACACCCAAAGATAAGGTTGACAGAGTGAAAACTCATCAATGAGAAGATCATCAAAGCAAAGTACAACTCATCCTTTCAAAAGCTCAAGGTGATTGTATCCTATGCACCAACTGGGTCTTTAAATTCTTCCCAACTAACGATGGTAAATGTTGTGCCCAAATAAGATAATAGCACCCAAATTATGTGGAGTTTGAAACTTTTTCCAAAGTTTTGCACTGTTTCGGCAATATATAGTTTGGCCAGGTTTCCCTGATGCTTGCAATATAGCTTATAGCTTACCATCAAATCAAACAATGCAAAAGACAAATATTTTTTAAAAAACCCACAGAATTTGCCACAGAAAAGCAATCGGCATTGACAGTGTCATATACAACACTGTCAACGGGTATTGCTTTTCTGTGGCAAATTCTATATGATCATGCACTTAAAGCTTGAGATCTATTATATTCATGTTTGTGGTACTATTTTTCAGTAAACCCCATGCATAATTTACATTCAAATAGACCTTTGGCTCGACACTGGGAAACTAAGAAGCCTTCTCGAGTAAGTCAAGTAAACTTATGTCAAAGGGTGTTGGGAGGGAACCAGTGATAATAGGTGAAGACCTATAACAAGGGGTTGTAAACAAGCATTTTAAGACAGGGGACCTAAAACCTAAAACAGATGCCAAGAAGAAAATACTGGTGCTTTTTCTCCAACCATGCAGGTAGAGATGGGCGGTATTGGAATTTTGAGTTCGGTATCGGTTTCGGTATTTTTGTGTGGGCATACCGCGGTATCGGTTCGGTATTCGGTATGTGACTTCAGATTCACTGATAGTACCAAGGGGGAATCCATGTCCGAAAAAATACAGAATAAGTTGTTCTTGTATCATTCTAACACAGTGCTACACATGCCATTGTTGATGGGCTCAACATTGTCAATCTTTTGTCAACACAGATCATATCTACAGTAATTTGGTGACTTGTTCTAAATACGCCTTAACTTTTCAAGCTCACTTAAGGCGTCTGTAATCATAGAATGTGTGTCCTGAAGATGTCATCTTTAGGTGGGCCTGATGACAGTAGTAAAATGATCTGGTCAGTGATTTCTAGCCAAGTCTTGGCTGCCTGTTAAGGCAGCCAAGACTTGGCTAGAAATCACTGCTAAGCAACTGGACATGTACAGGTCGTAGACTATTGATAATTTAGTACAACTGCCCTGGTCCTTAAGGCTTAACAAAACTGAAAAATAAAATCAGTCACTTCTGTCATGAAAATGAACACTTCAACTGCTATCAATCCTCACCAAGGCCATATAAATAGTGAATGCACAGGGAAAATTGAAAATACCGTTGGTTTCGGTATTCAAAGATTGGGTCGGTTCGGTTTTTCGGTGTCCCCATGATATCGGTATCGGTTCGGTTTTTCGGTATATTGCCCATCTCTACATGCAGGTCACATCCATATTTGCCATTGTGCCCAAATAAGACTGATCTAAAGGTCTGGCATCAACAGAAACAGAGAACACCATGGAGGAGGAGACAAATGCCTTCATCAGTCCATTGGCTGAAACATTGCTTGTGTTTTTGTCGTTATGTAAAATATTTGAAAGTTATAGCTTGGATGATAACTCCACTCCGTGGATGATTTAGTTACAATCCACTCTCCATGTACTGTAGGTAATCGGTTTCAAATCGGTTATCCGGTTAACCATTTCAGTACTAGTTATAGGAGGGACAATCTTCAAGCACATGGACATATACAAGTTGACATGGACCTCTCCAGATGGTCAAACCCAGAACCAAATCATCCATATCATCATCAACAACAGACAGAGGGGAATTTTACAGGATGTAGGGAAAAACAAGGGCAGATATAGGCAGTGATCACACACTCATCACAGTGAAACTGAAGCTCAAACTACAAAGGGAAAAAAGAAGAGATTAAAGAGAACCAGTGCTTGATGTTGGTAAACTGAGACCCCATCATAAGAAATTCCTTCCAGATTGAGATCAGGAACAGATTTCCATCACTAAAAGACCAGCAGGAATCAGACTTACAGTACGTGGAGAGTGTATTATCACTAAATCACTCGCAGAGTGGAGATTCCACCCACACAATAATTGCAAATTTGTTGCAAAGCATAACCAGCACAAGCAAAGTTTCAGCCAATGGACCTCCGGGTTAAACCCGGAGGTCCATTGGCTGAAACATTGCTTGTGTTTTTTTGTCGATATGTACAGAATTTGAAACTTATAGGTTGGGTGATAACCCACTCTGCGGGTGATTTAGTTACAATCCACTCTCCACGTACCAGGGTGTGTTCTGTTTTTTTATAATTGATTAGCAGTTTTCTCGCGGGTGGGAGAAATTGATTAGCAATACCCAGATTTTGATTAGCAGTTTTTCAGAGGGCAACTATTTTACATAAATTAAAGAATTGTTAAATATAAGACTTATCTGACTTTCAAAACAAACCCATACATCAGCTCAATCATGGACATGTTAGCTTTAAATGTACTATGCATTACCATATTTATTCGAAGAATTGATAGGCCTACACTCTTTGTATTGATACACCTTAATTTTTCAGAAAAATAATTTTTAAAACTACTCTTATTATTGATACAGTTCAAAAATTATTTTTCCGAATTCATCTTAAGTATTGATACAGGCTGAACGGGAAGGTTCGATGGCCCAACGCATTTGTTTTTATACTTCGTTTTGAGCACAGCTGTAGCCTATGTACCATATTTATTAAAAGATATATGTCAACAGAGTTTGTTATTACTTTCGCCAGGTAGGTAATTTGTTGATACTTTTGATGCATCATATTTATTAAAAGATATATGTCAAACGTGTTTGTTATTACTCACGCCGGTGAAAGACTGGAAGTCACAGAGCATGTTTTCAAGGTAAGATCGAAGTAAGTTGAATTCAAATGGTAAATCCCAAGCGAAAAGGGCTTCTCATTTAAGCAAACTGCACGTGCGCAAGGTCAAGAAATTTCCGGTTAAAGTTTACAGTGGGAATCACCCGTAAGACGACGTAAGTATTCATCGGCCAATAGAAACGAGAATGTTATTAGTTTGATCCAATCAGACACGAGGAGACCCCCGAACACGCGTTTAATACGTCATAACCACAATTGATTTGTATAAAAATAGAACGGCTGCCTGATTCCCGGAAAACAGCTGCCGATTCTATGAATACAACCACCATGTCATGCGGTCGATGCATGATCGATAGAAGCGGCGTAACTCTGTTTGGCTATCGGGTCCACTGTTCGGTATTACTAACGAAATCCACGATTCGCGATTTGCAATCCAAAACGGGAAAACGATTCGCAGGCGCTTAATTTTGGTTCGCATTTTGCGATGCGAACCCGGTCATTACACACCCTGCGTACTGTACATCATTACAATGAAGCCGTGCAGGAGGTTGGGAAGAAAGTCATTGGTACAAAATGGAGAAAGAGTGGATATCACGAAGTACATGGAAGAAGATCAATGAACGAAAGATGGAAAAGAAAAAGTTACTTGCTGACAAAATGGAAAGAATCAACACCAGGACTTGCATTTTGACCAGGCTGATTGCCCCGGCCTGGAAATAGGCCACAAAAATAATCTGACGAGGCCGATCAATTGGCCCCTGTCATCAATGTCTTGTTTTCCCAATCTCTGTGAATCAAGCGACAAGTGATTTCGTAAAACAAAATAACTTCCAGCAATGGGACTAATCGATTGGGCAATTCCAGGTTTATTTGTTTACTTCCGTGGAGGATTACTAAAAGACGATCGCAGATGAGGGGGTGGGTATGGCGAAAATAAACGCACAAACGGGTTGATATTAACCTTATAAACCATATATGGTGTAACGACTTTGAATCCCTTATTTATTACCACATTCTATTGTGATTACTGTTTGATTGCCTGGCACAAGTTTTATACATATGGTGGGAAAAGCCATATGAATATTATCGGCAGACTTTAAACAAAATTATTTTGTGTATGACTGTGTTGTCAACACAACCACGTGCATCTATTATAATAAAGAGAATAAACATAACCTCTGATTGATTGAGTTAATTATTCATGAGTGATTTATATTACCGGTATGGGCGTTTTTAGTGAATAATTGACAAGTGATGTCAAGTTTCTTGAAATTAAAAACACCGTTTTTGCTTCAGAATGGATTTTATTTTAATAAAATAAAATCACTTATCCCCCTTTTGACATATCAAGACAGGCAACAATCCATTTCTTAAATGTTAGATGAAAAAGGAAATCAGCATCATCCTCTGGGTATAATGACAACAAATGTCTACTCACCTAATTTTGCTTCAAATTCACCTGCACATCACCTACTTTTAAAGTCTTCGAAACTGAGGGAGTAGGCTTGAACACGGATATGGCACCTTGTTTTCTAACATGCATAAAGGTGGGTTGGGGTGGGGGGGGGGGGGGGGGGGGGGGGGGAGGGGGGGCTAATTCACGAATATGTGCCAAGACGCAAGACACGGATCAGCATGGTATTAATATTGCCTGATTAATAACCCATAGCAAATTAATAGAAGACAATTTGGTAGGAATTATTAATGTTTGTTCATAACAAATCATCAAATAACACAATATACATGAAATATTAATATGCACATGCAAGTGTAAAAAAATAAATCAGCCCCAGTGAAGAAAAATCAGCCAGGTCAACCACTTCACTAGGCCTATCTATCAGCCTGGTCGTGAGTCTAAAATGCAAGCACTGCAAGACACAGGTGAAATCAATATATGCAATACTAGACAAGGAGGTTAGAAGAGGTGCCAGAAGAGACAAGAGGGCAAACATCCAGAGAATAGCCGAGGAAGCATGGATGCAAGATATGGGAGCATTATATAGGATAACAAAGACACTTACAAAAGGATTACAATCAACAGACTTACCAGTTAAAGATCAGCTGCAAGGCTACCGTGATAGACCACCAGGGGGGAAAGGATATACACAAGCAACAGGTTTTGTTGGGGGCACGGTGGCTCAGTTGGTAGAGTTGCAGGCTGCAAGCCGAGAGGTCCTCGGTTCGAATCCCACCTGCGGCAACCACATTGTGTCCTTGGGCAAGACACTTCACCCCCATTGCCCACGTGGGGGCACGGTGACGCTGTGTACTAAGGCGTACTGCACGTCGATGGTGCACCTGTCTTCAACCAATGCTAACCCTGCTTGTGAAAAGTTAGTATGTTGGGGAGCTGACAGTTGCTCGCCGTTGCTCGGTGGTTCTCTCCGGGTACTCTGGCTTCCTCCACCCGTAAAACTGTCGTGGTAATGATTAGCCATTGTGCAGAAATATGTGACCTTAAACACCAATAAATAAATAAATAACAGGTTTTGTCCATTTTTTTTCTTCTAGAGTTATGGACCTTTTTCTGCTTTTCTAACATAGAAACCCTTGGTGGGGGATACTGGTGGAATTGCACCCTGTACCCTTGAGATGTACTATCTTGGGTGAAGTGCTTCTATAGACGCACTGCTATACCACTGCAGAAACACTGCCAGCTGTAGTGTACACTGCAGAAATGTGAAGGCAGACTTTTAACAAATTCTGCTATCCTTGCCAACAACTGATGTCTAAACGTTTGACAACTTTTTGTCACAGCTCAGACTTTAGCAAAGTACTACTGCATTGAAGTCAGAGCTTTTCCCAAATATTCCTAGCTCTGTATTATTCCAAAACTCAAGTCTGAGATTTTCCTAACTTTGTTGCAAAGCTGAGACTTTAAAAAACCTACTACTCTATCAGAGACTGAGCTTTTCCCAACTATTCCCAGCTTTGAATGATTCTAAAACTAAAGTCTGAGCTTTCCCCCATTTTTATGAAAGCTTGGACTTTTCAGTTTTTGAAATTCATGCTTATCCCAAGTATTCCCAGCTTTCACTGAAGTCAATTCTTGAACCTGAGAAATACAAATTTATTTATTAAACAAAGCTAGGACAAAGTGCAGATATCCTTGGATTTCCAAGGATTTCTATGCTTTCTGAGAAAAGCTTAAGACTCATTTCTGCAAGGGTTGTGTTTTCCAGGGTGTATCGGAATTTACACCAGTTTGGGGCCTCATACACCCTGAGGAGAAGCCGAAGGATGTATGAGTTCCCAGACCAGTGTAAACTCCCATACACCCTGGAAAACACGAGGATAATGGATTATACTTTGACCTACATTGTGGGCAAAAACTGACAAGAAAATTTGTACTTCGTAAGTTTCTTAATAAAACCAGCCAAATATGGATGTCACTGGAACTGGCTCAATGAGCCAGTTCCAATGACATCCATATCTCTAATATTTTATTGCACACAAAGATTAAATTTACTGTATTTTTATTTTTATTCTAACACAACCGAGCACAAGGTATGAATTAATAATTAAAAATGGGTACTTTTTTAAGCCATATAGTCTGCTATTGCATATTCTTGTTTTTACACTATGGTTAACCATGGTGTAAAAGAAAAAGCTACTGTGGATTGCAAGTTACACCGTACCTCTCAGCCAATGAAAATGCAGTATTTTGTTTCATTTGGAAATAATATTAGTTATCCTTGCGTTTTCCAGGGTGTATGGGAATTTATCCCTGTTTGGGAACTCATGCACCCTGAGGCGTAGCCGAAGGGTGTATGAGTTCCCAAACCGGTGTAAATTCCCATACACCCTGGAAAACACAAGGATAATGGATTTATTTCCAAGAATTTTGGTGTACTTAATACTTTAACCTACATTGTGGGCAAAAACTGACAGAAAATTTGTACTTTGCAACCACTTTGCTTAACCACAGTGTATGGGGGCACAATAACATTGTGTACTAAGGTGTACTGCACGTCGATGGTGCACCTGTCTTCAACCGATGCTAACCCTGCTTGTGTGGGGTTGGTATGTTGGGGAGCTGACAGTTGCTCGCCGTTACTCGGTGGTTCTCTCCAGGTACTCCGGCTTCCTCCACCCATAAAACTGTCATGTCATGATTAGCCATTGTGCAGAAATATGTGACATTAAACACCAATAAATAAATATAAATAACCACAGTGTAAAAAAAAAGCTACTGTGGATTGCAAGTTACACCGTACCTCTCAGCCAATCAAAACACAGTACTTTGTTTCATTTGGAAATAAAAGTATCTACTAACCTCTGTGAAGAATATTCTGATTGTATATATATTGGTGTTTCCACATGATAGATCTATAAAGATACCTCTGTGTAGAATATTCAGACTGTCTATATATTGATGTTTCCACATGATAGATCTATAAAGATACATCTGTGTAGAATATTCCGACAGAGAAAATATTGGGTTGGGGTTTCCACAGGGAAATTTGTAAAGGTACAAGTATATACTAACCTCTGTGCAGAATATTCTGACCGTGTATATATTTCAAGGCATAACATATCTGAACAAACCAAAACAAAACAATCTGAAAATAAATATCATTTAAATTTAAGTTTAACTAGGACAGAATCAATGGCATCAAAATATAAGTTACGCTGGTATAGAATAAATACCATTTAAATTTAAGTTAAACTGGTTTTCAATCAATGCCATTGAAATATATGTTAAGCTGGTAGATAATAAATACCATTTAAATTTAAGTTAAACTGGTGTTTATGTAGAATCAATGCCACTGAAATGCGAGTTATGCTGGTATGAAATAAATATCTTTAAATTTAAGTTAGCCCTTTACCCAACGCAGACGATATCAAAATTTATAATTTTAAATATCATTTTATAATTTTTTTCAAAAAATTTCAACAAAACCATATCATGTGACCCCTCGTTGGAACGAGCTCGGCGAGCTCGTTCTAACGAGTGGTCACATGATATTGTTTTGTTGAAATGTTTTTGAAAAATAATATTTTTTCAACTGCTGAATTTGCATACTATGCAGACGGATGCGGCCGATTCGTTGGGTAAAGGGTTAAAATGATATAGAATCCAATGCTTTGAAATGTAAATTATGATGGTATAGAATAAATACCATTTAAATTTAAGTTGAACCAGTATTTTAATGAACTGATTTCAATCCCTAACCTTTACCTTCACACAATGCAGATATCAAAATTTAGTTGTTTTTTTTCAAATTTCTGAACATTCAACAAAACCATATCATGTGACCCCCCCCCCCCCACCCCCCCCCCCCCCCCCCCCACTGGAATGAACTTGAAGAGCTCACTCCTATGAGGAGTCACATGATGTGGTTTTGTCAAAATGTTTTGAAAAATGCCTTTTCAACTGCAGAATTTATTTATTACGGCAATGTTTTTTGACGGAAATAGAAGAAAATCAATATCGCCCATCTAGAGGTCACTTCAAACAAGCAGGCCAAGTTTCAAAGCAATCCGATCATAAATGTGACATATACTGTAGGGTGTGCCAATGGAATATATTGATGCATAACTGAACTAAGATCATCAAAGGTCATTGCCAAACATTGTTTTTGGACGAAAATGGAAGAAAATCACGGACTTTTTTCTGGATATGCTGGGAATACTTCCAGAACCAAGGCCATTGAAACCTGGAGACACGAGACAAACTAATGAACAAGCACATTATATAGTTTTGATGTACTTGCATAAAATTTACACCTACATGAATTAGAAAAGCAATTTCGTGGTATTTGAAGATGTATTTCCTCAACATTTGCACCATCACAATGTTGAAATCTAATTTCCAGGACATAAATAAACCCTCTGCACTCTGTCAAAATGGCAAAGTTTTCAGCAGCAAATATTTCCCATAATGCAGTCTGATATTTAACTAAATAAATATATAGTAGAGCTGAATTGCTAACTAATTAATCGATTAACCAATGATCAACGTCTTGATCGATGGAAAAAGTAATTGATCGATTAACCGTTACTTTTGAACTATAGCATTTTATGGGTTAACAAACTTGCTCCAAACCAGGCAAAACATTGTCACACTGACTCACATCAATTATATGAGACAGAGTAAAGAATGCAAGTTACGAGATGACATACTTGTTCACTTGTATATTCATTATCCAGTATCAGTAGCTGGAAATGAAATGGTCATTCTTAAGTTAACCTTTACCCAATGCGGGTAGCAGACGACACTTGCAAAAAAAATAAATACTTGAATTATTAAAATTTTTAAATTTTTGTCTCAAAAACATAGCTTATGATCCCTCATTGGAATGAGCTCAATGAGCTTGTTACAATGAGGGGTCATAAGCTATGTTTTTGAGACAAAAACTGAAAACATAATAAAAGTTGAATGGAGATTTTTGTATATAGGCCTAGTCGGTTTTGTTCTTTACGTTGGGTAAAGGGTTAATGCTGTAAATCATCAACAGTACGGCAATTATTCAACCTATTAGGGTAAGTGATTAGTTGGTTAACCAAGGTTAATCCAGGTGCTTAATCGATCAAGAAAACCCTTTAACCGTTTCAGCTCTAATATACATGTACCTCGTTCGACTGAGTTTACTGATATGATGAAAATATATTTGGTTAGCCCTTTACCCAATGCAAACGATGCAAACGATTTCAAAATCTATTATTTTAAATATCATTTTTAGAAAATTTTCAAAAAGTTTCAACAAAACCATATCATGTGACCCCTCTTTGGAAAGAGGGGTCACATGATATGGTTTTGTTGAAATTTTTCGAAACATAATATTTTTTCATCTGTTGAATTTGCATATTACACAGGTGGATGCGGGCAATTTGTTGGGTAAAGGGTTAAATTCATAGTTAAGAGAGAAAAACAGTGATTGGAGAAAATTATGTTCTACTACCAGAGTGCTAGGGGTTAACTAAACAGCAGCCATGACAAGATCTGCTGAAAATATTTTTCAGAATTAACGCAACCCAAAAAAGGGTTACCTTAATTATTTCAGGCAGCAGAGCTCCTGCAGTTCACAAGCCATGACATGTAAGGTCATTTCCTGGTAAGTTTTCATGATTTTCAAGGCCATGAATGAAAAAATTGCAAGGCCATTCCAACGACCAAACTTTCACTTTTTCTGGTATATGAAATGGCGATTGTTGCAAGTATGCTCAATTGTAAGCTTTACATGTCACTTAACTTGCATATCTCATAAAGGGGCATCTAGAGAAATTAAGAATACACATTGTGGTCGTCTCTCAACTTTATTGAATGGTATTATTGACATCATTTTACATTAACAATTGAACAATTGCAGAAGATAATAAAATGTGGTTAATGAATCATCACACAAAAAAATGCTTGGAAACAACTGGTTGAACCGGAGCCATTGCTGTTGTCATCTGATAACCCATAATCGGTTGATTGGGGCGGCCGATTCCAATCACTGCTTGAATACTAAAATTATTTTTGGTCGCAAAAATTTGTTCGTATATCCTTGCCTTGTTACAATTTATGGGAGCATTCCTGTAGGCACTCTCTTAAAAATTATAACAGGCCAAATCCATATGGAGTAAATAATTTTACTATTTATTTATTTATTGGTGTTTAAGGTCACATATTTTTGCACGAAATTTTGCTGATCATGACTACAACATGAGTATCAACTCGAGACCAGGGGTGATGCGTTAACAAGAGGCCTCTCGGCCAAGATAGCTCTGCCCAGGGCAACTACTTTCAGGGGCAGCCATATACAGGGTAACATTTGATCCCCAATCTCTGATTCTGATAACTCTTTACCCAACACGGACGGCAGACAACATCGTCATTTTTTTGTCTCAAAAATATAGCTTATGGCCCCTCAGTGGAACAAGTTTGTTGAGCTTGTTCAATGAAGGCTTATGAGCTTTGTTTATTAGACAAAAATTGAAAACATAATAAAATTTGGCAAATACATTGGTGTTACTTTGACCAGGTAGTCTGTGACCTTAACGTTGATGGATACAGACCTTGTTGTGATTGATGGCACACTGTCTATTGACAATACATACTGTTATAAAGTTTTTGTTAAAAAATATCCAGTGGTATAGAAATTATGGCTCGGACAAACAAAATGTTGACGTTTTCCTGAGTGTTACCTTTACCATGCCGTCTGTGACCTTGACCTTGATGGATACAGACCTTATTGTGATTGATGGCACTCTGCCTATTGACAATACATACTGTTATAAAGTTTTGTTAAAAATATCCAGTCGTAAAGTAATTATGGCTCAGACAAACAAAATGTTGACGCCAGACGACAGATGATTCGATATCAGAAAAGCTCTGCTGACTTTGTCAGGCAGAGCTAATAAGCCATGTTGCCCTTTTTAGAGAGGGTTTGAACCTCCCAAGCATTGGTGACTGGGTCCTATTTTACCAGTAAAACAGAGCCTGTTTACCGCAGTGACCAGGCACTGCTTCACTTTCCGGGGGTTTCCCGCAGGAATATAATTTTACTTACAGTACACGTCAAGTGTATCCCATCTCAATCACCCGACGCGGTGATGCATTTTGAAAAAAACACCGGCCGATCCGGTGGAACACGGGAACAGTTCCCAGTGAACAATCACCGCATGCAACCGTGTTTTTTTGTGAAAAGGATTAGTTACGTCATCATGATAATCTCTGTTGCAGCTACTGTGTTTTTCCACAAGCAACAAATTGCATTAGTGTCTTACTGTAATTCAATATCGGATGACGAGTGAAATATTTCTCAAGCGAGGCACTGTTATTTTTTGTATCTTATACTTCACTAAGATAAAACAGAAAATTTTGAAAATTGACTGAACTCGGGATGTTTATGATATTGGGCGAATATGCGTCTGATGACTCCAAACATTTTTTAAAACACAAATATAAAGTTTGGTGAAGTCGGAGTTTAATGTTATTGATCTACATGAAAAAAATAAATCATAGGCCAGGGTTACGAACAAGATTTTGTAGGTGCATATATAATCGTTATAAAGCTCCATTCTCGCAAAGCGAAGAATGGAGCTTTTGTAACGATAATTTTTACCGCTAAACTCACCAATTTGAATCATATTGTTATCGCCATATAGGTTGAAATTATCATTCCACATACATAAAACAATTTTCAGCAAATTAACCATACTCCGCATAAATTCCTTGCAATAAGACAAATCTGCTTCAGGTAAAGTAAAGAATATGTTGAACAGAAAATCTGACCAGCTGAAGACTCAATATTACAGTAAAGTGAAGCTGATGTATTGAATAGTATTCATTTGTGTTTACAGCTGGCAATATCTCAAAACAAACAGACCTGCTTGCTCTATGACAGGACTCACTCCAAGGAACTGTTTTTTCAACAATCTGCAACTCGAAGCATCCCATGTTTTTGCAACACTCCTCTGCTGGTGGAGGTGAGAAAAAACATTTTTGTGGTTTCGCCGACGACGAATTCGCTGTTCAGCATTAAAAAAACACTGTTAACAACTGCAATTCCGCGTGTGGGGCGTGGGCTACGAAGACTCCCCCATAGCCCCCCCCCCCCCCCCCCCCCCCCCATAGCAACAATAACACAACATTCACAATTTACAATAGCGGATTCACATTTCTTTCTCTACCTTTTCTAACTGAACTCTCTTAAATTTTCTTGAAACACTCTTAACCACGAAGAAGCATGGAAAAAGTACACGAAGCGCTGTTCAAAGGGACTGGAACAAGCTTCCTGTTAACATGACAGGAAACCATAAAACACCAAGCAAGGATTGAAATAAGCTTGCCTGCAATACCTGTCTGGGATCAATGTACATTTTAAATGAATAAACAAATGAATTGAATAAAGATATAGCAGTACTTTCGTGACTTTTGCTTTTATGTGTGTTTGTAAGTGTATGATTCCCCTCACCCAGTCATCTGTTACTCCTGAAGCCAGATTAGATGGCCCCCACATGATTCAGCCAACAGCCGGCCGGAGTCCCTGAAAATTTGGCAGTATGAAAACCCAAAGGCCGCTCCAAAGTCACTGATGTGAGGAGAAAAACACATACATGTGGGCCTAACAGAAGAGGCATTTTCCTAATGGTGTTGGTTTAGACCCCCCCCCCCATTCTTGGTGTTGCGAGACTGTAGTGTAGATAGGGACTAGACTGTATTTATTAAAATAGAGGTGTGTGGAAAGAGGGGGGGGGGGGGGGTAGCATTTGGCAGTGAAAACTGAACTAAAAGGGAGAACACCACCCTCAAGCGTGACAATGTCTTATTCCATTAACAATCAATTTTAAGATCTGTAAAATATAGGATGGGGGGCAAAAGGGGGGGGGGGGACTGTGTAGCCCGTTTGGGGGAACACAATGCTGCTTTCACGCAACAAAATATTAATCTCAATTCGTTCACATGGCCTGGTACTTCGATTACGAAGAGAAAGCCCAACATTTCTGGGGTTGAAATTTCAAGAATCCGACATCATTTTTATGCTCAACCAAAGTTCTGGTGATACCTGGACTTTTTGTGGTTTTTTGGTGTTAATTGACAATTTGAAATCGAGCTTCCCAAGTCTCGACACAAGATTTAAAAGCAGTAATGGGTTTGCCAACTTATGAGATAGTAAACAACTAACATATGCTCAAAGGATTTTATTGAAATACAAAAAGCGGAATTGTCGATATTCGTTTCTCCAAGTTTCCATTGTTGAATTTAACAATGGCGGAACGCGCGCCTCGTGTTTACCGAGAGGAGAATATGAAAACCGTTCCTGCGTTTGTGGACCACGTAACTCGACCCAGAATTTTTTCAAATGTTTTTTATTCTAAAAGACTGCAATAAATGCTAACTAAATGTATATAGAAACGAAAAATGTACCCAGTTCACATTTAATACATATTACACGGAGAGCGGATTAACGTTAAACACCCATGGAGTGACATTTCCACCCAGTCAACCGTCGATTCTTATGATAATTCAAAACAACAAACAGTTTTAGCTGATGGCTCTCTCAGCTCAAGGTTCCACTTCGTGGGTGTTTTAGTGGCAATCCAATCTTCACGAGCTGTACATTATACATGTACTGTAGTTCTATCAGTTACTGGATTTTAATCTTGTCTGAGCGATGATGGGTGTGTGTGGGGGGGGGGGGGAGTGTGTGTTCTACAGATGACTTCCGGGGGGAACAGATGACGGGGTGATGGGATAGAAAAGACATTCACAGACACACATTCAGAACAATAGCCCTATTATTAGCTCACCTGACTTGGGTTTCTGCTTATACTGAGGAGGGGGGTGGGGCCAAAATGCACAAAATTTTTTAAAATCTTCTTCTCATGAACCAGCCGTAGCAGAGACTTGATATTTGGTATGCAACTTCCATTTGAGGTGTAGACTCAAATTTGTTCAAGAGAAGTTTGACGAGCTATATTTGCCTTTGTTCCGGGGGGGGGGGGGGGGGGGGCAATCATTTTTGCCCCGCCCAGAATTTATATATTCTGAACCGAGAGACCAATTTGAACCAAATTTAATGTGAGGTATTATTGGGTTATACGTACTTGACTTATGGCAAAAATTTTTTTCTTGCAGCCCCGTGGGAACCTCAGGTGCCAAAAATATTTAAAAAAACGAAAACGTTCATATCTTCAAAACTGCACGGCACTGAGAATTTTTATTTGGTGTGAGGCTTCCTCGGGACCAACAGAAAGGAATGGTTCATTTTAAGACAAAAAAAAAATGAAAAAAAAAAATTTACACTGAAAATTTGGGGTCCGGGTAGGACTTTAAAAAAATTGGACCAAAATCCGGAAATTAGTTTTTTGTTTTTTTTTATATATATTTAGACTACCATGTCAGGTGAGGGCCATCAGGCCCCCTGTCATACATGTAGGCTTTTCATACGTAGTAGAGTAAAATGATATATATAATGCTTGTTGAAAAGAATAAAATGTAAAAAGAAAAAAATGATTTGATAATTGTTATTCTTTAACCGCCACTCAACCCCCTCCCCCCCCCCCCCCCCTCCCCCGTCCATTAAACGTTTGAGCTTATGTCTTTACAAGAAATGAAATTGTTAACAGAGACGCTATCTGGACGATTGTACAAAAGCACTTGAAATTACCTAGATTTTTTTGTCTGTTTTATTGCTCCGATTGACTGTTCGTCACACCTCCAGACACAGATTGTCAATTTTCGAAGATGTATTACGTAACATAGACAGTAAAAGGAACACCGTTGAACACCGTGTCGGAACAATGTGTCTTCAATTAATCAATGCAGCTACTGAATGTCGTAACTGCAACTCGACAAATCACGGTTTTAATCTCTTATTCACAGTAACACGGTGTCTGATTTTCGCCACCCGGATTTCACCGAATCACATTTATGTCTACCACTCGTTCCGGGGTTGGGTGATTGGGATAGGATACACTTGACGCGTACTGTAAATGATAATATGAAGTAAATATAGTTTATTGATTTTGAAAATGAGAGGCAAGCTTTATACTACTGGCTACCATTTTAAGTGAAGTGCACTATTGTTGTGTCTCAGCATTGGGAAAATGTTTTAACCCTTTGAGACTATAATTATTCTGACGTTCAAACATCACTGGGAATTCAGTTTCTTCAACGTTTTTCAAAATGCAACGTCAAATGTCGGAAAGTACAAATAACAAGATATTTTTTCACATTAGTGATTATCTGGTTGAGGGCTAGATTATTTTTTGGTGGACTGAATTTGTTATTCAAAACTTGTTTTATTACAAATTATTGGAGAGTGCCTACAGGCACTCTCCAATAATTTGTAATAAAACAAATTTATATAAACAAAATATTATTTGTGTTTGACCGAATATGAAATATAAGCATGGAGAGTGTTGGCTTTTGCTCTGGTATCCTCATTTTTTGAAAGCCCTGATAGTGGCTTCTAGCACTCACCCAGTTAAGAAGTCTTCATACAGTTAAAACTAGAAGTCCTGTCACGAAATGCGCACAAATAGCATGTTGATCTGCGCGTTAATGTACGCGTTATGGCCATAGTAAAGCTATCACATTCTGTACATATGGCCTGTGCACAAGCAATGTTTCAGCCAATGGACCTCCGGGTAACCCAGAGGTCCATTGGCAGAAACATTGCATGTGTTTGCCATGAATAACCAGAAGAACCTGTCGTGATTTGGATGCCATTCGATATGGCAATTGCGTGCAATTCCAATGCTCTATTAAGCCTATATAAGCGCACTATGCGTGACAGGACTTCTAGTTTTAACTGTAGCAGGATTATATTAGTATTTTAAGCTGCGATAACATTTGGCTCAACGGTTATCACTGAGCACTATTTGAGAGAAAATAGGAATTTGAGGTTAAAATTTTAAAAAATCAAAATATAATAACAAAACAAATGACCACAAAGTAACAATGCCCTGTTTGATTTAGTACATAATAACACGTAGAAAAGTATCAAAGGGTTAAAGAAAAACATCAAACAATCGTATGTCAATCAAAAGATACTCCATGGAATGCATGAGCAAAAAGACAGTAAGTAGCATTAATGGATTTTGAAGTTTGTCAAATTATATTATTTACGTCCAATTGTCAGAAAGTTAAGTTTAATTGGCTTGAAGTCTTGGAATGCTACAGCTAAAAATTAATGGTGTATTATTCACATTTTTGTTCATGGACTACATTAAACCCTTTGCAGAACACTTATATGAATGAATGTGTGGTTTTAAAGAAGACAAGTGTCAAATTAGTCGATGAAGTACAGTTAGAACTAGAAGACCTGTCATGAACTGTGCACTTATCTTAGCTTAATAGCACATATGAATTGCGCACAATTGCCATATCAAATGGCATCCAAAGCACGGCAGGTTCTCCTGGTTACTCACAGCAAACACAGGCAATGTTTCTGCCAATGGACCTCCGGGTTACCAGGCCTGGCATTCTGAAAAATGCAGAAGGGCAATAAATTGCTCTCCTTAATCAGCTTAGGAGAGCAATTAGCTTTACACAGTATTTTAAATATCCAGTTAAACGCGAACTCATTGAAAATGAAACCACTGGACTATTACATCAGTGATTTTATTAACTCTACTAAGGTAAAGCAAAATCTCTTAGACATCCAGATGTCTCACTCAACAACCGAACACACACTTGACAAGACCTGTGTGTGTGCCCAAGTTGGGTGGGGGTGGGTTGAAGGTGGTAGTGGTAGGCGTATGACTTTCTTGGACAACAGGTCTGCTTGAATCTACAGTCACATCCTAGTGCATGTGCTTCAAGTGACCGGATAGTAGTAGTGGTAGTATATTATAGTGTCAATATTCCTTGAATAATTACCCTTCAAACTGTAATGTCAGTTGTTGAAACTGACAGAAAAAAATAATATTGCTGTGACCCATTTTGCTTCAAATGATTGCAACTGTGTTTGGGTATGTACAAAGTACATACCCAAACACAGTTGCATGCAGCCATGACCTTTTACAACTAAACCAGTTTCAACATGTAATTACGTGATATTATGTGACTTCGAAGTTAAATTACATTTTTGCTTTACAACAAGAATTTAATGTGAGAGTAATACATGTAATCTCAATCATCCCAGACCAAAATATTTAGGAGGGCAATTTTTCGCTCTCCTTAATTCTTTTAAGAGGGCAGTGAGGAGAGCTAAAAAATTGCTCTCCTGAAATTGCCAAGCCTGGGTTACCCGGAAGTGCCATTGGCTGAAACATTGCTTGTGCACAGACCATACGTACAGAATTTGATAGCCTTACTATGGTCATAACGCATAGATTAACGTGCAGATCGACGTGCTATTTGTGCGCATTTCATGACAGGACTTCTAGTTTTAACTGTAAAACTAGACGTCCTGTCACGAACTGTGCACTTATCTAGGGTTAATTGCGCGTAGGAATTGCACGCAATTACCATATCGAATGGCATCCAAAGCATGGCAGGTCCTCATGGTTAGTCATAGCAAACACATGCAATGTTTCTGCCAATGGACCCCCGGGTTACCCTGAGGTCCATTGGCTGAAACATTGCTTGTACACAGGCCATATGTACAGGATTTAATATCCTTACTATGGTCATAAGGCATGGATTAACGTGCAGATCAACATGCTATTTGTGAGCATTTCATGACAGGACTTCTAGTTTTAACTGTAACTGTACATTAAACCCTTTACAGAAAATTTGATATCAAAATTTGTTATTTTAATTTTTTTTCCCCAATTTTAAAAAAAACATTCAACAAAACCACATCATGTGACGCCTTAACTGGAACGAGCTCAACAAGCTTGTTCCAATGAAGGGTCAAATGAAATGGTTTTGCTGATTTTTTTTTTAATTTTCTACCATACAATTTGTATACTACATGACTGATGTACTTTGTAAGAGTTAAATACAATTGTTAAGTTGAACACATGTGCGCTGCTGTCTACTCACAAAAGCAAAAACTGCAGGCACATTAGCATATAAAGAGTGATAGCTTGCCTCAAAAGTTCAAAACTGAAAGACATGCATATGCACTGAATTTGGAGCTTCTGCATTAATAATAATAATAATAATAATAATAATAATAATAATAATAATAATAATAATATACATTTATATAGCGCAAAAATCTCACAATATTAAAAAAAAAAGTTCCATGGCGCTTTACAACACTGCTCATAAACAAAATGATGACCAACATAGGATTTAAAAATATTTGTTAAATAAATGGGATTTCAATCTAGATTTAAATGCTGTCAAAGAAGGGGTTTAGCATATTAAACAGTCTAGGAGCATTATAGCTAAAAGAACGTCCACCGTAGCTAGCGAGAACATAGGATTTCTCTTCTAAAAGATTTTGGTTTGTGGAACGGAGGGGGCGTTTCGGTATATATGGTTTTACTAGATTAGCAATGTAAGCTGGCGACTGCTTCATGTGTACTTTATATGTGAAGAGGAGATTTTTGAACTCAACTCTGGCCATAATAGGAAGCTTATGCATACTTTTCAACTTAGGTGTTATGTGATCTCTCTTTGTCACTAATGTCACAATGCGTGCTGCTGTGTTTTGAATAGACTGTAGTCTGACAAGTTGTTTATTGGGAAGACCATGTAGAAGCAAATTACAGTAGTCCAGCCTTGAAGAAATAAATGCGTGAATGAGGCATTCTGTGGCACGCGTGGTTAGGAATTTTCTGGATTGACCAACTTTCCGAAGATAAAAATTGGCGGACTGGCAGACTTTTGAAATATGAGGAACCATGGTTAAGTGAGAATCAAAATACACACCAAGGTTTCTAACAGTGGTGGATGGATTGATAATGGTATCTCCTACTTTAAGGCAGGGCAAATTGTCTGGGACAGGTTTATGCCTAGAAGAAAAAATTATAAGTTCTGTTTTCTCATCGTTAAGTTTAAGTTTGTTCACAAGCATAAGGGTTCTAATATCATCGATGCAATTCCGCAAAATTTGAAATTTCAACTCAGTGTCATTTGTATCCAAGGGGTCAAACTCCGCATAGATCTGTGAGTCATCTGCATAGAAATGGCAGCCAATCCCATGTGATCGAATAATCTCCCCGAGGGGCTGTATGTATAATGTAAAAAGAATTACCATTCTGCACTTCGGAGGAAAGCCCAATTATGAACTTCTAGCAGTCTGTCAGTTAACACCTACATGTAGCTATCTCGTTATAATAACTAAGTAGGAAAGTACATGTACACTACTGCACTAGCGACCATTACATGAATATCCCAGGTCCACAATATCTTCACTCAAGATCTAAGAGAAGTCGCCGACTAATATTGGCGATTGTTTTTCGAGTCAATGTCCGACTCGATATTAAAATCGCTGTGATTCACGGTCAAACAGATTACAGCTGTAATTAATTTCTAGGGCACCTGAACAAAAAAGGATATACTTATTGTCGTATTTTGCACGACTCTCACAATTTTGTGGTCGAAATACATGTACAGTACGTGGAGAGTGTATTATCACTAAATCACCTGCAGAGTGGAGATTCCACCCAAGCAATAATTACAAATTTGTTGCAAAGCATAACCAGCACAAGCAAAGTTTCAGCCAATGGACCTCCGGGTTAAACCCGGAGGTCCATTGGCTGAAACATTGCTTGTGTTTTTTGTCGATATGTACAAAATTTGAAAGTTACAGTTTGGGTGATAACTCCACTCTGCAGGTGATTTAGTTACAATCCACTCTCCACGTACTGTATACATGTAACTCAACAATCTCAACTCGACGAAATGAAGTTTACCAACACTCATAAAATACTAATGTTTTTAATCAGAAAGAATATTTTTTTTTAAATTCTGACAAATTGCAACATTTCGACACAAACGTACATAAATATGCTTCGGAAAATTATTGATGACTGGTTATCATTCTGACATTCTGTGACATCAACATGCAGTGGTTTATTTGGGCTAATCTATTTCACAATTAATGCCGAGATTACGCTCTCTAGAGTTGATCCATTTCACTCCAAAAGTCTTGTCCAATTTAGTATTGCATTCATTGTCCACGTAATATCGGTGGGTTTAATACTTTTGTCTCACCTTGGACCTAGGATATTCATGTAACGGTCGCTTGCGCAGTAGTGTATACTATGGCACTAATAAGCTCCCATACAAACCTTGTTAATTGTCAGGAGATAAGACATACATATAACAACCATACTAACCTCTTCTTTGAAGTGTATTCCTCTTTGTTCTTGTATTTGCTTGTGGAGATCTCCTGAAGAAAAAACAAAAGAGCATTCACCCTTTAGTTTTCATATACTTACAAAAGGATTTGATTTTCAGACTTCTCCTGCATCTTGGATGTGAAAGTGCGATTATTTTTTTCTTCAATTTCAGAACAGTGTGAAATCAGGCTTTTAGATTAGGCTATCTGCAAGCCTGAAAAGCTCCAATACAGAGTTTGAATGTTGAAGAACTATCCACAGTCTGTGAATTGAAAAGAACCAACTCAACATAGTTAACTTTCACATCTATGAACAGCTCAACTGACAATCATTTTAACTCCCAAACAGTAGACCTTGCATCTGAATTTTGTTTCATTGCAATGTTTTTATAGAAAATGCTATTGTTCCGACTAGTTGACCCTGAAATCCAGAGTCGACTTCAGGCTATAACCAGGGCTTGCCTTGGGTCGGGGCAGATCGGCCCCGGCCCCTAGAGGCCCCTTCTCTGGGCTTTTTTTCGGCCCTGACTTTTTTTTCTGTCTTTGCTCCCGAAATCTCAGTGTTGGTAGGTTTGGGCAACGAAATTTTGCGAGATTAATTTTTTTATTCACGTCTCATTCACACAAGTGTGATTACAATAGAAGCGGCAAATAACAGAAAAAATAATAATAAAAACTGTTTTTGTCTGATTCAAATTAACATCCACCTAAATCCACATGAAAACTGAGAAAATCCCAAGATTAAACAAAAAAAAAAAACAAACAAACAAACACATTTACGAGACTTCAAAAGCATGCATGTCAACTAATGGTGGAATTCCCTTCAATCCCACAATACTATGCCCAGGTACATCCGATCCTAACATGTGAATAAATGCAACACTGGACACAGAAACTGCCATCAAAATAAATGTACAAAATAAAATAAAATGTGTACCTGTGTCTCTGTGGAGAGGTGGGTGCTGGGTGGGAGGGGGGGGGGGGGGCACATTCCATTTCTGAAATATCCGAAGCTGTGGGGAATTTTCATAGATTGAAATTATTTAAACGGTAAACTGAAATGTTTGTTTTTTTTCAATTTTTTTCTTTGAGACAACCCTTGCATCGAAAATACACACCCAACAATATGTACGAAACGTCCTAAAATTTTATCAACAAAAAATCCAAAATGTCTATGTATGAAACGTCCAGCACCCACATGATGGGTCCAAGTCGTTTCGTCCCCGGGACGATTAGTCCCCTAACATAGTGGGACGTTTCGTCCTCGAGACACTGACAGAGTGGGATGTTTCGTCCCCTCCCAGAGACGAAAAGCCCACTTGAATAGCAAATCATTAAGATGATATGGGATGTTGGATTTTTTTCATGATGTAACAAGACATGATCACATCCTTAGAAATGGTTTGCCAAACCAGTTTTAATGATACTATCATAAGAAACACATTCCACTGGAATGTGTTTTTTATCTATCTAGATTTTTTTTTCTAAGCAAAAGCAATCAACTAAGGTCGCCATTGGAAAGAATGTAGGAACATAAAATTACCCAAAAAGCCCCGACCTCAATATCTGGGGACTTTTTTCAGGCCCCCCCAGCAGGCCCCGACTTCAACATCTGAGAGACTTTTTTAGGCCCTGACCATTTTACTCAAGGCAAGCCCTGCTATAACATTGACAAAGACTAGTCAACTAACCATTTGAACACTAGTGCCTGATTTGAGTATTTTATTTGGTATGCTAATAAAAGTGTTTAAAATGTTAAATTAAGCGATATTATTTCCCACATATCTAACTCATTTTGACGGTTTAAGATAACATTCCAGTGACCAGGTGTTTACTAAATTCAGTAATCACAAATTGGCATCGACCAATTTATCTTGACAAAATGACACAATTTTAGATGACAATTTTTTTACCATGCCATTTACTGGTCCTGAATGGTTCATACCAAATAACAGATTTCTGTTCAAGCAGTTTGGAAAATACAGGTGTTTGAAAATATTTCTATTTTGGGCTTCTGGGCTTCGCACAAGGACTCAGAAAAATATTTTTGGGCATGAATCAAGTACTTATAATACAATAATACCACATGCAGTACAGTTGCTGTGGACTGGTTGTAATCCATGCGAGTGATCGGCAGATGGCAAGTGATCATAATAGCCCACTCCGACTCCTAGTCAGGTGAGCTCAAAATATACACGAAGGGAATAGGTATGTACCCGGTGCTTCATTAATCAAATTTTTGATGATTAATCCAATAATTAGTGTTTCGAATCTAAGATTATTGTGTCTGTGCAAATATTGTCCATCCGTGGAAAGTGCCCAGTCCACGGCGGCTGTACTGAACATGACATGTAGCAAATCAAATTAGAAAATAGAATTGTGGTCAAGGCAAAAAATCTTGCCCTTCCCATTACAAAGGCAATTACAGTACGTGGAGAGTGTATTATCACTAAATAACCCGCAGAGTGGAGATTCCACCCAAGCAATAATTACAAATTTGTTGCAAAGCATAACAAGCACAAGCAAAGTTTCAGCCAATGGACCTCCGGGTTAAACCCGGAGGTCCATTGGCTGAAACATTGCTTGTGTTTTTTGTCGATATGTACAAAATTTGAAAGTTATAGTTTGGGTGATAACTCCACTCCGTGGGTGATTTAGTTACAATCCACTCTCCACGTACTGTATTGCTCTATGAACTGCAACTCAAAAGAAGGTTAGTGCAAAGTCATTATACCCATCAGTCAGTTCAGGAGATTTTTTTTGCAATTTGGAAGCATTTTCCCTCATCCCCTTCCTTTGGGGCTGGGCAAGTTGATTGGAATAAATATAAAATGTGGTGTCAGAACAAACAAGCACCTCACACTTAACTGAAATCAGTCCAGCAGTTTGGGAGAAGTTGCAAACACCATATTCGACAGACGATGGATGGTGAGCGATCACAATAGCCCACCCTGACTTCCAGTCAGGTGAGCTAAAAATATACACCAAGGGAATAGGTATGGCAGTGTTGTCCCTCTTGAATTGGTGGGGAAGCGAAGGGACCTCTTCAAGAAACTGTTAAAATATATGCCCAAATGGCATTATTTGGAGACTTTTTGAGCTCAAATGAATGCAAATTTTCAAATAAGCTTATGTGGTCTGCCATCTGCAATTCCATCAGTTGCAGATCATAGAATTCAGTATTTTCTGGGTGGGAATCCAAGGTCCCCCCCACCCTCAGGTTACCCCGTATTCACCAAGAATATAGCCATTAACTCTTGTAAAAAGCCACCTGATGAACACATTCACCTTTCAATTTCCTAGACCTCGCTGAGGAGTGGTGCACCCCTTCTCATATTCGCCCCATGTGGTGATGTCGTTCTCAGTACCCCATACTCCTATTCGGAACTGGCCAACCAGTTAGGTCATGTTCCGAACAGCTCTAAAACCCAAGTTTTTTTCAGCAGCGTCCCATTCGACAGACTTCGACTTGTAACCAGATGAATGAATATTGTTTTGATGTATTTGATTGTGATTGTGGTTTCCTGCATTAATATTTGTGTATGTAAGTACAGTACATGAAGAGTGTTTTATCATTAAATCACCCACAGAGTGAAGATTCTACCCAAGCAATAATTGCAAATTTATTGCAAAGTATACAGTTAAAACTAGAAGTCCTGTCATGAATAGTGCGCTTATCTAGGCTTAATTGCGTGTTGGAATTGCGCGCAATTGCCATATCGAATGAGATGCAAAGCACGGTAGGCTCTCCTGGTTACTCATAGCAAACACATGCAATGTTTCTGCCAATGGACCTCCGGGTTACCCGGAGGTCCATTGGCTGAAACATTGCTTGTGCACAGGCCATATGTACAGAATTTGATAGCTTTACTTGGGCCATAACGTGTACATTAACGCGCATATCAACGTGCTATTTGTGCGCATTTCATGACAGGACTTCTAGTTTTAACTGTAACCATCACAAGCAAAGTTCCAGCCAATGGACCTCCGGGTTTAACCCGCAGGCCTGGCATTCTTAAAAATGCAGGAGGGCTAAAAATCGCTCTCCTCACATGGCCTAGGAGAGCGATTAGCTCTCCTCAAGCTTACAAAAGCTGAAAGTGGCAAAATGAAGTTGTACTACAGTTAAAACTAGAAGTCCTGTCACGAATAGTGCGCTTATCTAGGCTTAATTGCGCGTTGGAATTGCGCGCAATTGCCATATCGAATGAGATCCAAAGCACGGCAGGTTCTCCTGGTTACTCATAGCAAACACATGCAATGTTTCTGCCAATGGACCTCCGGGTTACCCGGAGGTCCATTGGCTGAAACATTGCTTGTGCACAGGCCATATGGACAGAATTTGATAGCTTTACATGGGCCATAACGCGCACATTAATGCGCATATCAACGTGCTATTTGTGCGCATTTCATGACAGGACTTCTGGTTTTAACTGTATTAATAAACTTTGCCTAGTGGGCTTTCTACATTTGATCTTGTATTGCTAACCAGGTAGTGTCTGTAAGACAGCCACACTGCCCCTTCCTTACCAAGGCCTGGAGGTGTGGCAGGGGCAGTGTGGCCATATTGCAGAGACCACTAACATAGCAGAGATATGAAAACCTGTGGGTTTTAGGAATAGGCTGTTGTGGTAATCACTATTTTCTAAGGCCAGACGGGATATTTTTCGCCCTCCTCAATTTTTTTAAGGCGGGCAATAGGCGAGCAAATAGATCACTCTCCTGAAAATGCCAGGCCTGAACCTGGAGGTCCATTGGCTGAAACATTGCTTGTGCTTTATGTCTGCATGTACATAATTTGAAAGCGATTCTTTGGGTGATAACTACACTCCATGGGTGATTTAGTTACAATCCACTCTCCACGTAATGTATCTATACAACACCCCTATACACATCAAGAGGATTTGAATCATGGCTCAATACTGAAATGGAATGCACTCCTAGACTCTGAATTCTGTTTAAGACACAGAATTGAGTGCTTGTCTGGAGTGGAAACTCCACTCGGTGAGTGTTTTTGAGGTAAACCACTAACCTATGCTGTATGTGTTAACCCTTTACCCAACCTGATGGCCAAAACCGGCCAGCACTATTCACAAAATTCACCATTCAATTTGTATTACTTTTTCATTTTTTGTCACAAAACATAGCTTATGGCCCCTCATTGGAACGAGCTCAACGGGATCGTTCCAATGAGGGGTCATAAGTTATGCTTTTGACGCAAAAATTCAAAAAAATTAGCGCTTCAAGAATTTTATTTGCAAGTGTCGTCTGCTTTTCGTGTTAGGTAAAGGGTTAATTGTAATATAAATATGGTTTACCAAGAACAATAATTATGAAAATAAAACCTTTCTCAGCATATTCCATCACAACAAAAAGTAAGCCGTCGATAACGAATGCTTCATAGTAACTTATAATATTTGAGTTTTTGCAACTCGCAAGCACTGTAACTTCTGTCAAGGCCAAATCAATTTCTTTTTCTGATAAACTGGTCAGTTTGATCTCTTTGATAACTCTCTCCTGTTTGGTATCTTTCGTTTTCACAAGCCAAGCTTCGCCAAAACTGCCCTTGCCGATCAAACGTAACCTGTCATACTTTCCCGCCATCTTGTCACTGCGAACTGGTTAAGATGCACGAGTTATCTCCCATAGACCACTGAGGAGAAATTCTCTCACTCTGTTCTGTACTGAACAGGTTTTTTGTCAAGTGGTTGATTGAATTTTTTTCGGAACATTATGAGACACACACTCAACACTCAGTCAGACATTCACTAACTCGGCCCTCCATATGTCCTATGGATCTAAAATTATCTACAGGAGTACGGGTTTGGCTGATGGAGTGTATTTACGACTATGTAAGAAAGAAAATTACCATGCACATGATGTGTGCACACATACCTATTAGTATATGTGTATATACTTACATATATATGTGTATGGGTGTGTGCACATCTCTGATGTGTGGAGGCGAATTAGTCGCTTTGTTATGGAAAATATTAAATTTCTATGTGGTGGCCTTAAGATCTTGCACACATTACTGAGAGTTATAAAAGTGGGTCAAAATTCGTGTTGTATAGTTGATTTGAACTAGCTCGTGCCGCAATCGATATGATCCTGCACGAATTTTTGGTGAGCTGAGAGATGATATAACCTGGTTTGAATTTTGATTCTGATGAGAACATTTTGGATCTTCTTCGGGGTAAGTTGTTTTATTTTTGCACTCCTTCGGATTAACTCCCCGCCGGGGCCGGTCATTTTAACATGGACTTTTGATCTTCGTCCTGTGCCTGGATATTTACGATTAGTCCCGATGTCTGGGTCTAATCGATGAATTTCGGTATGCGACGGGTTTCGGTGGGTCGTTAAATTTGGACCCCCCCCCCCACCCTCCGTTTCCATCTGATAACTTTATGGAATTTTACAATTATAGTAAATAGTATATTCTACCCTTCAATAAGTTATTTAAAGGGGTAGAATAGGAAATATGACAGTCAGACTGCTCGATACAACAACCTAATTGATGCGTTATGAGCGTGAGGGATTTAGAATGAATATCTATTGATTCGGAAATATGTGTTATACGACTGTTAACGTAACCCTTCCGCCGGTAGTTTCGGGTGGTAGGACTTTTGGTACCGACTTATGAAGAGCTCCCCTTCTTTAGCCAAGGGTAGTAGCCTTGCGATGAATTGTAAGTATTGTTGTTGAGCAATTCTTCTGGATTTTTGAAGGATTGGAACCTGGATTCCGACTTAGGAGAGCTTCACCCCTCTTTAGATAGGGCGTGGTAGCAACCGATTTATATTTATATAATAAGACTAAATGTTGGTATATAAGTCCTTTGCCGGGGAAAAAGGGATTTGATGAGCGAATTGGTGGTTATGGCTTGTAGAGCTAATATTATCAAAGTGATATGTTGTTTTCACTTGTAAAGTGAAACAGTTGATGTAAAAGAGAAATATCAATTATGTGTAAGTAGAATTCCATATACGTCATCCAATGTAGAATGTAAAGAAGGGGAAGAAAACTTTTGTAAAATAAAGTTATTAATACATTCAATTAATTCGTTCAACATTTGTGATGATTCCTTTTGTAGCTTCTAACCCTTACAACGAGCCTTCTGAATATTCATGAATCCTGCCCTTTTAAAAGTTACCGATGTTTAGGACTTGCCTATGGATAACTTTTGCGGCGTGGCTATTGGTCCGAACTCATTTCTTGTAATTAGGTCCGGTCCGGGAGCAACGGCGCAAAGGGGGGTGTCAGGGCCGTGTTGGCATTTGTGAAAGATTTTAGGTGATTAATTTAATCAATTTCTCTTTAAACGAACCTGTAGAAACCCCTCGACAACAAGTTTGTATCCGGCTGGATCTTGTTTGACTTCTGCGGTGAGGCTCTGTCGACTGGAACTCATTTTCAGTGAGTTCGCGCCGAGAGTGCCTGCGCAGCAAGATCTAGGCGGGGCTAGATCAGTGTCGTTACAGATTTTTGGCGTCGCCGACAGGATAAATTTTACATTGATTAGATTTAAATTAATAGGATAA
The DNA here is from genome assembly GCA_031216915.1 of Pictodentalium vernedei. Lineage (NCBI taxonomy): Eukaryota > Metazoa > Mollusca > Scaphopoda > Dentaliida > Dentaliidae > Pictodentalium > Pictodentalium vernedei. Next base: position 461,450,532 of record CM062290.1, read on the forward strand.
ACTATATTTTTTTTTTTTTTTTTTTTTTTGAATTGATAAAGGAATTTATTATTTTGGTTTGGGTTTTTTTTTTGTGTTTGAGGATAGGATTGTTGTAAGGCTGAAAATGAATCTATTGTGGCAAATCGTCATATTGGGTTGAAGCTATATTTTTTTTTTTAAAAAGATGGCTACTGGAATTAGTCATGAGTTGGATGATTATATGTATGCCTCGGAAGCTCTGACCGCTGATTTAACGGGCAGAGGTGCTAGGCCTAAGGAATTTCAGAATGTTCCCCCACTCCTGATCCAACTCCTGGGAGAAAACTTCGTAAGGTTGATGCGACTATTTTGAAATGCCAACAGTTTAGTGACGATTTGCAGAATTCTATTATTGAATTGTGCGACCAAACGGCGGATTACTCTGCAATTATTAATACGCCTGGGGCGGTTTCGGCAAGTTTAACTGCACGTCGAATTTCAGCTGGGCGCGCGGGTGCTACGGCGAAAGCGTCCAGGGTGGCCCAACAAAACCAAATTTTGGGGGAAAATCAGAAAGTATCGAGTTTGCCCAGACATCAGCGTGGAGAGAGAGTTATACCGTCGGATGATAGGTGTGGTGAGCAAGCTTATCCGCGTAAACCGATTGTTTCGCCGGATACTTTTAATGGAACCACCAGTGTAGCTGATTGGTTATCCCATTTTGAGAAATGTGTTGGGATTAACCAGTGGTCGGAAGACCGGGCTCGTCAATTTTTAGTGGTGTCCTTGAGGGGCGCCGCCCTACAGTTTTATGAAGATTTGGACCCGGAAATTAAATCTAATTCTCATAGAGTTATGCAGAGTTTGCGCGATCGTTTTGATCCATTTAAGGGTACTGCAATATATAGGGCCCAATTAAGATCCAGACGTAGGTCGAAGCGGGAGACTTTGCCTGAGTTAGCGGGAAGTATTAGGCGCCTAGTAAGAAAGGCGTATCCAGGGATTCCCCTAGATGTTAGGGACGATTTGGCGAAGGATAGCTTTATTTCCGCGTTGACGGATAATGAAGTTAGAATGCAAGTGTTGAGGGATAAGCCTGAGACCCTTGGTGGGGCAGTGCGCTCTGCTTTAGATGAGGAATCTTATAAGAAGGTAGAGGTACCTTCTTCGGTTGGTGTAGTTGGAGAATCGGAGGTTTCGAATGGAATCGGTGCATTAACCCAGGCGGTGGAAAGTTTGCAGGAACAATTGAGAGAGATGCAGATTGAGCAGAATAAATTACGGGACGAAGTTTTCAGTCAGGGTCGAGGTCAGGACGGTAATAATTTTTATAGAGGTCGTCGGGGCCGAGGTGGTTGTGGAAATGGAGGAGGTAGAGGTAGGAATAGAGGTAGAGGTAAAGGTGATTGGTCCCACAAGTCTGGTTTAGACAATGGTTTAAACGAGTAAAGACTGGGGTAGGGGTCAAACCTCAGTCTATGATAGAAAGGACCCTCCCATCTGAGAGTATCGGTCATAGTTATCTGACTCTTAAAGTCTTGAATGAAAATGTTAAGTTCCTACTGGATACGGGTTCGGTGGTGAGCTTAATTAGTACAAGAGTGTTATATGATATTTTGGGTATTGAGCAGTCTCGAGTTAGAGATGCTCCTCGTAGTGTTTTGGGGGCTAATGGGCAGCCCCTTGATTTAAAAGGGTTAATTGATTTACCTGTAGCTGTTGGTAAGTATCAATGTGTACAAACTTTTTTTGTGATCGATTTTACGTTTGATGCAATCTTGGGAATTTATTTTATGAATAGAACTAATTCAGTGATCTCCTTACCAGACAAAACTATTACGATTTTAGGGGTTAAATTTTTCCTTGAGTTTTTGAATGAAAATAATCAAATTCATGTATTGCTGATTGAGAGATTGACAGTACCTCCCTTTTCGGAAGTTGTCGTGAATGGTCGTATTGACGGTCCACCAACTGGACAGAGTTTGTGTGAACCCGACCCAGGGTTTATGAAAAATCATCTTGGATTAATGCTGGGACGAAGTATTGTTGATGTTAGTCAACCGGAAGTTCCTGTCAGATTAATACATGTTTCTCAGGCCGCACAAAAGTTAAAAGGTGGTGAATCTGTGGCTGTTCTTGAGAATGTTGAAATTTTGGATGAACAACCTAATGAGTTCTCCCCTTCAGATGATGGGAAGTTCTCCCTGTCACAAACTTATGACAGGAGGCATTGACTTGTGTTCAAGTGGAACAGGCCAATGAGTTTTTAGAAAAGAATCGCGACGTATTTATACAGTTTGAAGGTGATTTGGGCCGCACTGATCTCATTCAGCATAATATTTGTACGGGTGATCATCTTCCTATTAAGCAGCGGGCGTATCGGCTCCCTTTTCATAAAAGGCGCGAGGTGGAGCAGCAGATAGAAGCTATGCTCAAGCAGGGGGTAATTCAGCCTTCTTCTAGTCCGTGGGCGGCTCCCATAGTTTTAGTTAAAAAGAAAGACAATAGTTTTCGTTTTGTGTGGACTATCGTAAATTAAATGTCATTACAAAAAAAGATGCCTATCCCCTGCCCCGTACAGATGAGAGTTTAGAGGGTATGGCGGGGGCACAATGGTTTTCTACCTTAGATTTGGCTTCTGGGTATTGGCAAATGGAGTTGACTCCTGATGCCCAAGAGAAAACGGCCTTTACTACTGGTGTTGGGCTTTATCAATTCACAGTCCTCCCATTTGGGCTCTGTGGGGCTCCTGGATCCTTCGAGAGGCTCATGGAGCTTATACTAAAAGGGTTACACTGGAAAACCTGCCTTATATATCTTGATGACGTCATCATATATGCGCGGTCTTTCCAGGAACATACTGAACGATTACAAGAAGTTTTTAGCAGAATAAGATCCGCAGGGTTAAAATTGAAACCCTCCAAGTGTGCGTTATTTAGACGTCAGGTCTCTTATTTAGGTCACATTGTTTCCGCGTCGGGTGTGTCAGCTGACCCGGAGAAAATTGCGCGTGTAAAAGATTGGTCTGTTCCGACTTGCTTGAAAGATCTTCGGAGTTTTGTCGGGTTATCTGCATATTATCGGAAATTTGTGCCTCATTTTTCCACTTTGGCTAGTCCCTTAACCAAGTTAACTCGTAAGAACGAGAAGTTTGTCTGGGGCGAGGCCCAGCAAGAAGCTTTTGATGTATTAAAAGACAAATTGTGTCAGAGCCCAATTTTGGCTTACCCAAATTTCGAGTATGAATTTATTCTTGATACGGATTCGAGTGATTTTGCCTCTGGCGCAGTTTTGTCTCAAATTATAGACGGCAAGGAGCGAGTGATAGCTTATTTCAGTAAAGCCCATTCCCAGCAGGAGAAAAATTATAGTGTTACCCGGAAAGAACTATTAGCCGTGATTAAAAGTGTTAAACATTTTAGACATTTTCTCATTGGTAAGCATTTTACGCTGCGAACTGACCACGGGTCTTTGCAGTGGTTGTTTAATTTTAAGGAACCTGTTGGGCAGGTAGCACGTTGGCTGGAATACCTCAGTAGATTCGAATTCACGACGATTCACCGTCGTGGTGAACAGCATAAAAATGCAGATGCGCTGAGTAGGATTTCTTCCTTCTTCCTGTAATAAAAATGATATTAATACTGTAGAGTTTGAGTCTGGAATTAAATTGACTAAGGAAAATCAGCGGGCTGATCCCGTTATTAAAAGATTTCTCGAAATTAAACTAAAAGGAGAGAAACCTAGTCTTGATAAATTAAAAGGAGAACCCCCGGAGCTTCAGAAGTATGCGAGTCAGTGGGAACAATTCTTTTTCGAGAATGGACACAAATAGGGACCCCCAGTAAAATTTTGTGGGTGGTCCCAAAAGACTTAAGAAGTCAGGTATGTAAGGAGCATCATGATTCTTTAGTTGGTGCACATTTGGGTGTCCATAAGACATATCCAAAAATTCGAGAGCGGTTTTTCTGGATAGGTATGCGTCGGGATGTAGAACTTTGGGTTCAGTCTTGTCCGAGTTGTCAGCGTCGTCAGCCGCCGGGCAAGGCCAGTCGAGCTCCCATGGTAACAGATAAAGTGTCGGAGCCTATGGAACGAATTGCTTTAGACATTTTAGGGCCATTACCCGAGTATGTTCAGGGCAATATTTATATTTTGGTTATATCAGACTATTTTTCCAAGTGGACGGAGGCTTTTGCTATCCCGAATCAAAGGGCAAGTACAGTAGCCGATGTGATGATTCGAGAATGAATTAGTCGGTATGGTATGCCGAAATTCATACATTCAGATCAGGGATCGAATTTTGAGTCAGATCTATTTCAAGAAGTTTGTCGCTATTTTCAGATTAAGAAGACTCGTACCTCTCCTTATATGCCTCAAAGTGATGGCCAAGTTGAGAGGTTTAATAGAACTTTAGCGTCTATGTTAGCCTGCTTTGTAGAGGACAATCACAGCGACTGGGAATATTATCTCCCATTCGCCATGATGGCCTATAGGAGCGCCAAACATGAGACTACTGGGTTCACCCCCTTTAGTATCATGTTTGGTAAGGAAATTACTTTACCTACTGAATTAATTGCTGGCAGAGCTCCTGATAGGGATTGGGCTCCCTCGCAGTATGTTAGTGAATTGGAGAGTCGTCTAGCCCAAATTTTCCAGTTAGTTTCGGCGAAATGTGATTCTGAGATTAAAAGAAGAAAGAAAATTTACGACAAACGAGTTTTCGGCAAACCTTTGACCGTTGGTGATAAGGTTTGGCTTTATTTACCTAGGGTGAATAAAGGCCAAACCTCAAAATTTGCAAAATTTTGGGTTGGTCCCTATATTATCAAAAGCAAACTCTCGGACGCAAATTATCTTGTGGTTCGCGTTGGAGGAGGTAAACCACAGGTTGTACATTTTAACCGATTGAAGAAATGTTAGTCGTAAGTCAGATGTGGCTAATTCGAATATGGGTGCCCCCATGTGTCCCACACCTGATGATCCTAGTGGAAATAATTTAGACCGGTCCTCGGTGGAGAGTCCTGGTGAGGAGGACGCGATCCTCGATGAAGGTCCAACTAGTAGGCGTGGTCGTTTCCTTCGGCGACCGCGCCGACTAGGTTCTCAAGACTTTGTATTCTATTAATTATTTATTGTTTTGTTTTTTTTTTTACCCTTTTCTTGAATATTTTTTTTTTTTCTTTTTGGCAACCCACTTGACATTGTACGTTAGGTTGGCGGTTCGCGTGGGCTTGATGTGTAAATTTTGTGATTAAGCGCGATAGATATTTAGAATTATTTGAGTTTTAAATTTTGCGCTTATAAATCGGCCTTCGACTTAGAATTACGTTTGTTGGGTATCTATGGTGATACCAAAGTGTTATAACTTGTAAATAATTAAATATATGAGCTATTGATTTGTTATATGAGCTGGTTGGCTTGTATTGCAATTTTTTTTTCTTTTATTATAATTGCGTCATTTCCCTGGCGTTGGGGATTGCCGCTTGAGATGGGTTTTGGAAAGTAAAATTTTGTGTAAATGTTTGAGGGTATCGCCATGGGGCTATTTCCCGATAGCCCCTGTGGCGATACCTTCAGACTAGATTGATCATAGATGGTACAAATGCAAATGTGGTTGCCCCCTTATTTTTATACCCTCAAGATCGTTCTTGAGAGCCCGCTGACCGGTTCATTTTTGTGATTCGGTGCGCAAGAGGGTTGGTTTTATTATTTGGGGGGGGGGGTGGGGGGGGTGGGGGGGGGGGGGGGGTCATGTGCGTGTGTAGGAAGGGAGGTGAGAGTTATGCGCTAGGGTATGTTTCGTGAATATAAGAGTTATGGAAGTTAAGCTACCGGTAGCTATTATGATAGAATATTTCGCGAGCGATGTGTCCGTGGTAGCAATCTAAATTAATAAACGGGTCAGCTTGGTCAAGAGAATTATCTGACGGGAAATTATGAACATTTTTCTTTTTTTTCTCTCTTTTATGTTGGTTCCTCATTTCATTTAAGGAAATTATTGTATAATCTTTTGTGGAAAAATAATATTGTGAATCTAGATACTGTTCTCTGTGTAACTTTTTCCTTATAACACAATGGAGATGTTGTTGGGCCATTCATTTGTGAGAAGAATTGGAGGGATAGAAAAGCTGCCTGATCGTTTAGAAGCAGTCGCCATACATGGAATCCCTGGAGCCAGACTTCAACAATTGACATCCATATGTGTTATTGGTGCAGAGACTGTGTTGATACAAATTGGTGAAAATGACGTACATAGTAACGTCTTCCATCTTGGACAGTATAAACTTGACGTTGAAAGACTTATTAACTGTTTTTTTCGCCAAGGCGTTAAAAAAAATAATCTTAATGGGTTTATTCCCTCGAATGAAGAACAGAGTGTCTAGCACCCTGTATGAATTGAGAAGGGTTGCTGTTAACCAGTTCTATAAAACTCTTTCAGGCCCAAATGTTGTTTTTAAGCCTTTATTTAAGGTGTCCCGTAGACATTTTTCTGGAGACGGGGTACATTTGAATGACTTGGGCCAGTTTTCATATGTAAAACATATTGTTTCAGTCTTGGAGGAACAAAGCTCCTCTAGTTGAAAGTTATTACCAGAATGAGCACTGAAGTATCCATAAGCTTGAAAATATTTTAAAAAGCTTACGTTCAAAGAATGATTAAGTTCCAGGGGAACTTTCATCTAAGAAATGAAAGAGTTATATTTTTTTTTCTCTTCCGGTTAAATTATTGGAATAAAATCGTTAATGTCTATGCTGGGAGTTCTGTGTGGGTCTATAGAAATAAAGTGTTTTTGATTTATGTTTGAATGGGCCCATGTCTGACGATTTCCACCTCCTGCGGCATGACAAAGTCGGCTTCAGGCAGTACTGGTTTTCGATAGTGGATCAGTTCTGGTCGGGGACCTGTTTCGGCCTAAAATGATAACCGTTAGCCCTAATCGGAGCCTTATCTAATGTGGCATTTGTTGAAAAACTATTATTTAATCAATTGTAATTGTCTTATGAGGAACCACACAATAATATCTAATACTCAGTATTAGAGGGTTTTTTTTCTTTTTTTCTTTTGGTATTTTTATTTACGAAGGAACTGTACATATCTTCCCCTTTTTGTCTTTTTTCAACGGGGGCGTTGAACCTTGGGGTGGGGGTGGTGTAAGAAAGAAAATTACCATGCATATGATGTGTGCACACATACCTATTAGTATATGTGTATATACTTACATATATATGTGTATGGGTGTGTGCACATCTCTGATGTGTGGAGGCGAATTAGTCGCTTCGTTATGGAAAATATTAAATTTCTATGTGGTGGCCTTAAGATCTTGCACACATTACTGAGAGTTATAAAAGTGGGTCAAAATTCGTGTTGTATAGTTGATTTGAACTAGCTCGTGCCGCAATCGATATGATCCTGCACGAATTTTTGGTGAGCTGAGAGATGATATAACCTGGTTTGAATTTTGATTCTGATGAGAACATTTTGGATCTTCTTCGGGGTAAGTTGTTTTATTTTTGCTCTCCTTCGGATTAACTCCCCGCCGGGGCCGGTCATTTTAACATGGACTTTTGATCCTCGTCCTGTGCCTGGATATTTACGATTAGTCCCGATGTCTGGGTCTAATCGATGAATTTCGGTATGCGACGGGTTTCGGTGGGTCGTTAAATTTGGACCCCCCCCCCCCCCCCCCCGTTTCCATCTGATAACTTTATGGAATTTTACAATTATAGTAAATAGTATATTCTACCCTTCAATAAGTTATTTAAGGGGGTAGAATAGGAAATATGACAGTCAGGCTGTTCGATACAACAACCTAATTGATGCGTTATGAGCGTGAGGGATTTAGAATGAATATCTATTGATTCGGAAATATGTGTTATACGATTGTTAACGTAACCCTTCCGCCGGTAGTTTCGGGTGGTAGGACTTTTGGTACCGACTTATGAAGAGCTCCCCTTCTTTAGCCAAGGGTAGTAGCCTTGCGATGAATTGTAAGTATTGTTGTTGAGCAATTCTTCTGGATTTTTGAAGGATTGGAACCTGGATTCCGACTTAGGAGAGCTCCCCCCCCCCTCCTCTTTAGATAGGGCGCGGTAGCAACCGATTTATATCTATAAGTAGTATGTCAGGTACATTTGAGGGGCAGGTTGCCGGACCCCGCTGCCGGACCCCGGAAGTGACGTCATGTCACGTGACCTAGTGCCGCCATGTTGTGTTGTCATGGTAACCCGCGTGAGCGGCCATCTTGTGACGTCATCCCCATAGTGATACGTGTTGTTAGTGCGCATGCGCAGCGCGTGTTGTTAGGGTGATACGTGTTTCCGTCGTCCATTTTGTATACTGGAGGCCGCCATCTTGGTTTCTATGGTAGCACGTGGTTGCTATGTTACCCAATTTTTATTCAATAAGACGGGGTATGTTTTGAGGGTATGTTCCTTTGTAGAAGAGTAAATCTTATTACCACAAACAACCCGACAATCCTTCCAAATCACCAAAATCCACCCGAAATCACCGAAATTGACTTTATTTCCCCATTTTATCGGTTTAGCACGTAGTGCTATAGTACCGAGAGGGTGCAAGGGGTGCATTCGACTGAAGTGGAGTAATTTTCTGGTTCGGATTTTCCCAGAATCCTCATTTAATTACCCAAATAAACCCGTCAAGTTGTATTATTTCGAATTCTTTAAGAATCCTTTTTTTTTGATCCCATGACGTTTTTTCCCTATTAAGAGTAGCACGTAATACCGAGGGGGTGTGTTCGTTTGAAGTGGAGTAATGTTCCCATTTTTTTTATCCAATGACGTTTTATTTCCTTATTAAGAATAGCACGTAGTGCTATAGGACAAATTTACCCAGAAATCCTCTGCTTCTACTTAAAACTATATTTTTATAAATTCCTACGCTCTATTTTTAGTAACATCCTTAACTGACAACCTAACTAATTGTTAGTGTCTATATTTAGCAATTTCTTTAAATGACCCCCCTAACTACATGATTTTAAATAATAAAATTAATGAGGATCAAGATGTTTTTACACTAACCAATCAGAGCGAAGTTAATCCACCAATCAGATTTCTGGATTCCCATTGTGTTTCTTTCCCATTACTTTCTATACTAATTTTCTAAATTTCCCAACTTTAACCTATAATCCTATAGGAAACAAACACAAACGCCCATCGAGAATGAAAATATCGATGAAAAAACGTTGTGACGTCGTGACGTTTTCAAAAACGTCCGTCACGTCTAAATAAATTCCGGAGAAGAATAACGTCGCGTCATTCTGTTTCGATCCTTCGAACTGAACACATCGCTAGAGAGTTTTCTATAGCAATTTTGCCTTTGCAAAAAACTTATAACTTATGAAGATGGAGTCTGAAGCTGCTACTGCCGTTACCAGAACTGATGTCTACGCATGTGAAGAGTGTGGAAAGACCTTTACGGACCGTCGGAACCGGAATCGCCATGTACGCACCCAGCACGCCGCCGAAGAGAAGAAGACCCACGATTGTACAAACTGCAACAAGACCTTTACGAGGAAAGAAGATTTGGTAAACCACCTGAAGAAATGTTTGGAGATATATACATGTGTGGAATGCGGCCAGGAGTTTAACCAACTACTCCATTTTAATCGACACAAGAGCGTTGCCCACCGACCAGTTCCTGTACCATCTAAAAGGAAGACTGATGAACCGAAGAGAGGACCACCTAAACAACCACGGACCACGACGACCACCCATTATGATGTTGACCCAATGGAGTTTGAAAAGAATATGATGTCTGAAGAAGAGCCAGATGAGATATTGACCGTGTATGAAGATAACTGGAGTTCTATTAGAACTTGCCACATGATGAACAGAAGAGTCCAAGACCAATATAACTACCGGATCAACGATGTGAACCTGAAGATGATGACAGATGAATTGATGACTACCATATTTCTGCCACAACAGCTAAGATTTAAAATTAAGCTGAGTTTTGGTTTTATCCTGCGACACAATGAAACGAATGAACTGAAGTATTACCATCCATCACAAAACAACGCCCGGGTACTTGATGTTCCACAACTTGTATGCTGCCAAGAAGACTTTGAAGAATTCCTTGATGATGTCATGAAAGAAGATATCCTGGAATGGGCCAAATTAAAACGACCCAACACCAAATGGCTTGTTGAGAGAGTTACCAACGTCACATTTTATGTGAACAAGCTGAAAGACCACCCAATTGGAATGGCAGAAGATCTTCCTGACTACATTCTCCAGAACAAAGCAGTAAATGCTTTGGTGAAAGATAAACATCGCTATTTTACCTATGAAGACAACCTGTGAATTTTCCGCTGTTTAGCTTTATGGAGTGGTTCCATAACAGACAACCTCAACTATACAACAGATGCCATGTACAACAAGTATACAAAGAAGCCAAAGAATGAATTCCGTGGAGTAACTTTAGCCGAATTAACTGAATTGGAGAAATGTTTTGAAGTAAATATCCAAGTATATGAACTTGTCAAGAATGATGATGACCAAATTGTTGCCAAATTAGTACAGAGATCTCACAGAAAGTATGAAGATACCATGTATGTGAACATTTACATACCATGTATGTGAACATTTACAAGAACCATTTTAGCTACATCATCGATATAGACCAATACTGCAAATCCTTTGAATGCCGCAAATGCGGCAAATTATGGAAGACCTCCCGGGCAATAAATCGTCACGAAAAAACCTGTACAGATGAAGTCAATTACCAGTATGTTGGCGGTGTATACCATCCATCCCAGTCCATATTTGATCTGTTAGAAGATGAAGGTATAGAAGTATCTGAAGAGAAGAAGTTTTATCCATACCGTGCAACGTTTGATTTTGAAAGTTACTTTGTCAAATCCAGTCTACCTGCTGACAGTGATAAACTGATATGGGAAGCAGAACACCGACCATTGAGTGTGAGTGTATGTAGTAATGTTCCAGAATACCAAGAACCGAAATGTTTTATTACAAATGGAAATTCTCAAGAACTCGTTGAAGAAATGAGGACATACCTCACAGCTATTTCATCTCATTGCCACCAACTTATGCAGACCTATCATGCTTGGACCTTGTTTAAACTCAGACAGCAAATTGATGAAACGCTGGAAGCGGAAGCCAGAGCTACTGGAGAAGATACATCCAAGATGCACCTTTTTCAAAAATTGGAGAAGAAATTTCAAGACTACCTGCAAGAGATGCCCGTCATCGGATTCAACTCTGGAAAATATGATATGAATGTAGTCAAGCGTGAACTGATGACATACCTGAAGAGACAGAATCCACTCAAGTTTGCAGTGAAGAAATCGAATAACTACATGTGCATCTCGACAGAATCTTTCAAGTTTGTTGATATTTGCAACTATCTCGCTCCAGGATTCAGCTATGACAAGTTTTTGAAAGCTTTTGGCTGCTCCGTGACGAAGGGATTTTTACCATATGAATGGATTGACAGCTTGAACAAATTGGATCAAGACCACCTACCAGACCATGAAGCCTTCTACAGTTCTCTCAAGAAAGAAAATATATCTAATGAAGAATACCAGCACTGCCAGCATGTATGGAACGACCTGGAGATGACAACTTTCCGTGATTTTCTGATCTGGTATAATAACCGAGATGTAAAACCATTCCTTGAAGCAGTTGACAAGCAGTTTGCTTTCTACCAAGAACGCCACAGAGACATGTTTAAAGATGGTATCAGTGTTCCGAGCCTCACGTTGAAATACCTGTTCCAGACCATGAATGATGACACTTACTTCACATTATTTAACCAGAAGAATAAAGACTTGCATCACTTGGTGAAAGATAATATCGTTGGTGGACCTTCAATTATCTTCAACCGATACCACGAGAAAGATGTTACCCGAATCAGAGAAACAAAATATGGCAAAGAAGCAAAACCATGTGGAAGTATTATAGGCTTTGATGCGAATGCATTATATCTTTGGTGCCTAATGCAAGTGATGCCAACGGGTTGGAGTATTAGACGTCGTGAAGAAAACCAGTTTAAACCAGAACATCCAATGAAGTATGGTAAAATGGCTGAACAATGGTTAGAGTTTTTATCCATGAGAGATGACATCCACATCAGACATCAGTTTAACGGAGCTGAAAAAATGATTGGTCGAAGACAGTTGCCTGTTGATGGTTGGTGCAAAGAGACACAGACTGTATACCAGTTCCATGGCTGCTTCTGGCATGGACATACCTGCACGAAAGATAAGAATGGCCTTCCTATCATCCATAATGAAGTCAGAGATAAACCGATGAAAGAACTACTACAAGACACCCGTACCAATGCAAAGTACATCACCGATTTGGGCTATAAACTTATTGAAATCTGGGAGTGTGAGTGGAGAGAGATGAAGAAGACCGATGCCACACTCAAAGCCTTCCTGAAAGAGAACTTTTCAGACAAAATAGATGGTGCGATGACAGAGGAAGAAATACTGAAAAAAGTGAAGTCCGGTGAACTGTTTGGTTTAGTCAAATGTGATATACATGTACCAGATCACCTGAAAGAGTACTTTGAAGAGATGACACCTATCTTTAAGAATACAGATATTTCCATAGATGATATTGGTGAACACATGAAGGCCTTTGCCGAGAAGAATGGAATCATGAAGAAACCCCGAAGAAGTTTGATCGGAAGCTATGGAGCGGAAAAAATGTTGTTTGCAACCCCTTTACTGCAGTGGTACCTCCAGCATGGTATTGAAGTTGATCACGTCTATGAAGTTATCCAATATAAACCAAGAAGATGTTTTGAAAAATTTGGAGATGAAGTATCTGAAGCAAGAAGACAAGGAGATGTTGACCCCGACAAGTCGATCGTTGCCGACACCATGAAGCTGTTGGGAAATTCTGGATATGGCAAAACCGTCACCAACAAAGAGAAGCATCGACGTATGTGCTATTGCAACGACGAAGAAGTTACCAAAGCTGTAAATGACATGTCCTTCAGAGCCTTGAATCCATTAGATGATACATTATATGAAATCGAACTCAACAAGAAGACCATTAAGTTGGATCTGCCACTTCACATCGGATTCTTTGTTTACCAGTATTCTAAACTCCGGATGCTTCAGTTCTATTATGATGTCATCGATACTTTTATCAACCGCCAAGATTTCGAATATGCTGAAATGGACACAGATTCTGCATATATATGTACTTCGTCACCATCCATAGATGAATTAGTGAAACCAGAGAAGAGAGTAGAATTTTACAAAGAGAATCACAAGTGGTTTCCATCAGAGTGTTGTGATTTCCACAGAGATGATTATGTGAAAACCAAATTAGAAGGCAAAGAATGGCTGTCACCCTCATGCTGCCAAGAAAGAAAGCGTTTTGACAGGAGAACTCCAGGCTTGTTTAAGGTAGAATGGCAAGGAACCGGCATTATTGGACTGTGTAGTAAAACATATTATTGTTTCGGAGCCACCAATAAATTCAGTTGTAAGGGATTCAGCAAACGCCACAATGATTTGACGAAAGACAGATATTTGCAAGTTTTGAAGACTCAACAAAGTGGATCTGGCATCAACCGAGGATTTGTGATGAATGACAACACTATGTGTATACCTACCAGCAGAGCAGAGATGGACTATCATATTTCTACCCAAAACGAAGAGTTTTAGAAGATGGAGTTAGTACCATACCACTAGAGATTTAAAGAAGAAACAATTGAGTGAGTGTCATATTTTTCTACAACCTGAACCAAGTCTAGCTTTTGCCTACAAAAAATTCCTAAAAAAAAACGAAATGGTTTTTAGGTGGTCTACTCAATCATATTAGGCTCATCAAATTTTTAAAGTCCTTTATGGCATTCTCTAAAGTCCTTTATGGCAGTCCTCATAAAGTCCTATATGACATTATCTAAAGTCCTATATGGCATTCTCTAAAATCCTTTATGGCAGTCCTCATAAAGTCCTATATGGCATTCTCTAAAGTCCTTTATGGCAGTCCTCATAAAGTCCTACATGGCAAGTTTTTCTCAAAGTAAAAAAGTCCTATATGGCATTCTCTAAAGTCCTTTATGGCAGTCCTCATAAAGTCCTATATGGCAGTCTTCAAAAAAAATTCTAAATGGCAAGTCTTACAAGGCAATACATTTTTTCTAGTGTAAAGAATTTTTCAATTTTTTTTATTTATTCTAATACAGAGAGTTTTTTCATCATTATCATCATCATCATCATGTTCCTGATATACTTTAGGCTAACCCTATTGGAAGTGGAGGATACTTCTTTACTTTTTAGTTTCATTCAAAACTTAGTTTCATTCAAAACTTAGTTTCATTCAAAACTTAGTTTCATTCAAAACTTTTTAGTTCCATTTATTTTTAAAAAATGTTGATTCATGGTATCTTTTAGGTTACACCTATTGGAACCAGATGATACTTCTTTATTCAAAATTTAGTTTCATTCAAAACTTTTTAGTTCCATTTATTTTAAAAACATGTTGATTCATGGTATCTTTTAGGTTACACCTATTGGAACCAGATGATACTTCTTTACTTTTTAGTTTCATTCAAAACTTTTTAGTTTCATTCAAAACTTTTTAGTTCCATTTATTTTTAAAACATGTTGATTCATGGTATCTTTTAGGTTACACCTATTGGAACCAGATGATACTTCTTTACTTTTTAGTTTCATTTTATTTTTTTTAAAGTTGATTCCTGGTCTCTTTTAGGCTACCCCTATTGTATAACCAAAGGAATAAATCATCATCATCATTACTAAGAAATTCTCTGTTGTGAATATTTAAAAGAAATGAGAAATTTTTATGATAGAAAAACTAAATTGCTAAGTTGGACATGTTGTTTTCGTTTTTTTCTTTTTTGATGAACAAAAAAAATTCCCTCAAAGAGGATACGAACTGTAGGGGGTGGGAATGCACTCGAGCTATTTGACTTATCTCCATTGGACAGAGGTTTGTAGCTTGACCTGTCCCAAGCCAGTATAAAATGCAGAGGGCCATATCCTACAGTTTAAGGATCAAGAGTGCAGTTTGATCGCCAAACTGACCAATCAGATCGAAGTTAATCAACCAATCAAATTTCTGTATTCTCATTGTGTTTCTTTCCCATTACTTTCCATACTAATTTTCTAAATTTTCCAACTTTAACCTATAATCCTATAGGAAACAAACACAAACCCCAACCAAGAATCAAAAACTCAATCAAAATTTGTTCAACTGGGGTAATGTTTTCAATCACGTCCGTCAAAGATATATAAGATTAGGCAAAGCATGGACTTGGCATCATTCACGATCGAACCATTGACCAGAAAAGATGTTCCGAATTGGCACCAAGCAGACTTATGCTAACGTCACCCAGTACCAGGGTGAACTGAAGATTCATCTCAGAAGATACTTTGAGGGAAAAGACCAGAAACCTTATCCTACGAAGACTGGTATTGCTCTATCTTTAGAAGAATGGAATGCCTTGAAATCTCAAATAGAAGAAGTAGATGCAGCCATCAAAACCCAACAAACAACTTTAACTGAAGACACTAAACCTACTAACCATGAAGACTTCAAAAAACCAAATCAAGAACCACCTTTGAAGAAGAAGAAGATCACAGTGAGAATAACCCAACCACGACCATTGATCGTTGATGAAATTGATAGTGAACTCAGGCAAGTTCGCTTGCAGCATGAACTTTGCTTGGCATATGCTCATTATGTCGAAGAGAACATTGACGCTGTAATGAAAGAAAAATGCTATGGATGTACAGTCGATCACCCAAGTCAGATTCAGCATAATGTATGCCTAATGATGTCTGAAGAAGAGAAGATTATAACATGTTTTAGTGACGCACTTGAAAGAGTTAACAAGAATGATGTTCATCTACTGTGGCACCATAATACTTCTGGAATGAATCCACCACCAGTACAGAAAGAATATGAAGATATGTTCGAGAAACCTCTCACAAATGAACAGAGACGTTGTATTATGGATTTGGTGATTGAATTTATGACCATCAAGAAACCTGTTACAATTGGATTCTAATTGAAGATGTAAATAGATGTTGTAAATAGATGATTTTTTAATAAAAAAAAGAAGAAAAAAGAAGAAAAAAAGTATAAAATGAAGAAACAAGAAAAAAAGGTGGTAATGACGCTTAAGTTATTTGATGTTTATCTTCTTGACAAATATCAAACAAACTTAAACTGTCCCCAGCCAGTAAGTCAGAGGGCCACCAATTTTAAATATTTTTTGGATGACGGTTCATATTGGCCACCTCTCCAAAAGGTATAAAAGGGGGAGTAGTCCCCACGTTCAGTGGGGGCCACCTCCCCAAAAGGTATAAAAGGGAAGTAGTACCCACATAGAACAACAAAAATGGATCCTCGTTGGAAGCATCCATTCACTTGTTTATTGTGTGGTCCCACGGGTAGTGGTAAATCATCCTTTGTAAATCGGGTTATTCAAAACATTCAAAATATTATATCACCTGTCCCAAGTCACATCATTTGGTGTTATAGTGAATGGCAACCATTATACAATACTTTACCCCAAGTAGAATTCGTAGAGGGTCTTCCTCAAGAATTAAAATCTGATAGTTTAGTCATATTGGATGATCTGATGCTCGATGCAAATGTTTGAGTGTCTAGATTATTTACTAAAGGTAGTCATCACCGTAACATTAGTGTGATCTACATTGTTCAAAATTTATTCGATAAAAATAAAGTCCATAGGACTGTAGCTCTCAATAGTCATTACATGATCTTGTTTAAAAATCCTAGGGATCGTTCTCAGATCTCACACTTGGCAGCACAGATGTATCCTGGTCATTCCAAGTTTCCGAGAGAAGTTTTCGAAGATGCCACTTCGACACCATATGGTTACATTTTAATAGATCTCAAACAAGATACTCCTGAACACATGAGATTAAGAAGTCAAATTTTTCCTGGGGAAACCCAATATGTGTACCTCCGAAAAGTATAAAAGGGGAGCAACAAGTCTGACTCGAGTCAGAAGCATGTCTGACCGTCTCAAGCGCAACATCGCTCTTCTCAAGGTTCTTATTAAATCGAAACCCGCACTCGTCAAATCCATATTAAAACATGCAGACAAAGAATTGATAACTTGTTTGTGTGACTGTGCCTCGAATATATTGAAGGGAGCAGTACCTCTGACCAAAGCTCAGAGAACCAAACTCATTCGTCAGAAACAACTAGTGAGGGCAGTGGCAAACAAAGGTACCTCTGACAAAAAGAGGAGACAAATCTTGCAGAAAGGGGGATTCTTGGGGCATTGCAACCTCCTGTACTATTGGGTGCTGTTAAAGGTATATTTGGATGATGGAATATGCAAAGAAGATGGCTTTGGTAGAACCAAGGTTATTGGAACGTCTACAAGAGACTCCAAGACAACCGAATGAACTGGCTGTTTCATCACTGGATAGAGAAATGAGAGATATTCTCGATGCCCCTTTTCTTTCGGCTGATGAAAAGATGACTCAATATAATCAAATTTTACAAAGATACTTGACATTTCAACAAAAGGTAATGGCTCCTCGACCAATTAAAGTCGAATTCGAGAAAGATAATAAAGATGAAGACATTCTCGATTCTGTACCTATGACAATGAAGAGAAAGGGCAAGTTGTTGTTGAATCGTATTAGAAGTGACCCAAATATATCTTGGAATGAAAAGGGTGAATTAGTCTACAAAGATCAAACAGTGGTAGGGTCGAATGTAACAGATCTTCTAAATGATTTACTTAGAAGACGAAAATCTTTCCAACCAAAGGGATGGGAAATGTTGGCCGAAGCTTTGAGAGATAGTAACATACCCCAAGAATTAATTGGTCATAAAGAACGTTGGGATTTTATGAAACAGTCACCGATAAAGTCGGAACCAAAACAACCAAAGAAAACAGAAACGCCAAAGTGGACCAAAAAAAGGTATAAATAGAGTTGACACTTGAACAAGGCAGTCATGGAAGCATTGTACTATGATTCTGAAGTGCCTGGTAGTTTTGGTGGTGTAGACGCTCTCCGTAGAGCGTCCAAGAAAAAAACCAAACAAGTTGTAAAATGGTTAGAGACTCAAGACACATACACTCTTCACAAACCTGTTCGTCGTACATTTCGTAGAAGAAAAGTAATAGTTAGTGGTATAGATGCACAATGGCAAGCTGACTTGGTAGATGTTTCAAACATAAGTAAATTCAACAAAAACATAAAATTTTTGTTGACATGTATAGATGTGTTTAGTAAATATGCTTTGGTGATACCATTACAAAACAAACTTGGTGATTCCATCGTGAAAGCTTTTAGTAAAATTTTCAGACAAGGTCGTAAACCAGAAAAATTACAAACTGATCAAGGCAAAGAATTTCTAAACAGAAAATTTCAGAATTTTCTCAAAGATCACAAAGTCGACTTTTTCACAACACAAAATGTGGAAACAAAATGTTCCATAGTAGAAAGATTCAATAGAACTTTGAAAACCAAAATGTGGAAATATTTTACCAAGAACAATACACTAACTTTTCCACTTCAAAACTTGGTGAAATCATATAATCATTCTCATCATCGCAGTATAGGTAAGGCCCCCATTGCCGTGAACTTTGAAAATCAAGAAGAGGTTTGGCAAAGGTTGTATGGACAACCCATAAAACACAAGACACCAAAGTACAAAGTAGGAGACAGAGTGAGAATCAATAAAGTTAAGAAAGCTTTTGAAAAAGGTTATTTGCCCAATTGGACCGAAGAGTTATTCACAGTAGGAGCCATCAAGAAAGGACATCCAGTCACATACATGTTACAAGATGATAATGGAGAAATACTGAAAGGGTCATTCTACACTGAAGAGCTTCAGCGAGTTTCACATAAAACTATTTACAAAATCGAACACGTACTCAAGAAACGTGGTCGAGGTAAGAAAAGGGAATTGTTCGTAAAGTGGTTGGGATACCCAACTTCCTTCAATTCGTGGATCAAACAGAGTCAGCTCACCTATAAAAGGAAGTGAACCTCTGAAGTTTCTTCAAAATGGAAGAAGGATCGAACGGTTCTTGGCCTCTGTTTGGTAAAAGAATTCCAAGGAGCGAGATCACTTATTTTTCACAAATAATCATTTTGTATATCATCATCATTACCAGTGTCGTTAATCTCACTCTCGAAAACACAGACAGCAAGTTGTGGACTGCTCTCTTGAGTAGTAGCATAGGATATTTGTTACCAAATCCAACCATTAAGAAAAAGTAATGTTTTATTTGACTCTACCAAGTAATAGTTCTATGAACGTGTTTCCAGAAAACACGTTGACTACGTACACCCCTCAGTTATCACAACCAGTGAATCTCACGGGAGAATGAGAAGTAGGTCTGGCAGAGATTCAGTATCCAAATACTTGGTTCAATATTCGTGGAGAAGAAGCTTTCATTACAGTGTTCTGGTCTTCGAAAAAGAATTACCGACTTACTCTCAAGGAAGGTCGTTATTCGGATCCCATTGATGTGATACGAGCTATCAATGGTGTTAAAGAATTACTCTTGCCTCGTCACGATAAGGTAGCTTTTGAACTGGATAGAGTGACTGGTAAAGTTCGTATCACGGTACGTGATGGAGTCGTGGTCACATTGAGCCCTACTCTTCAAAATATTTTGGGGTTTAATGAGTGTGTTTTTAAATCAGGAACTTACAATTCTTCCAGAGTTGCCGATGTCAACCAAGGATTTTATTCACTCTGTGTATATTGTGACTTGGTTCGTGACCAAGTCGTAGGAGATACAAGAATACCACTTCTTCATATCGTACCCGTACGTGGGAAATATGGGGATATCATCTCTAAAACATTTGAGAATGTGTATTATGTACCAGTAGAACGAAAAAATGTCAGTACCGTCCAGGTGTATATAAGGGGTGACACAGTAGCCATAGTACCATTCGAGTTCGGGAAAGTGACAGTGACACTTCATTTCAGAAATCGTAGATCTCTTCATTTCACATAAACATGACTTACTTTTGTAAGTCCAAATTATACGAAGAATATTACACGAAACAAGCTGGGAATGGTCTACCGGCTTTTTCTGGAGCTCAAATACAGAGAGGATATGGTTTGGGAAGTATATTGGGAGGACTGAAGAATATGGTGTTACCTTTATTGAAAACTACAGCCAGGACCGTGGGAAAACAGTTATTGAGAAAACGAGCAGCCTTTGCCGAAGATGTCATTGAAGGGAAAAATGTAAAAAAGGCAGCAATCAAAAGAGTCAAAGAGGCCGGTGCAGGAGCTTGGAATGAAGTGGTTGGTGGTTCAAAACCACCCGGTAGGAAAAGTATAAAAAAGCCCACACCACGCAAAACTAGCAAATCGACAAAAAGAAGGAGAACTGTTCAGACCCAAGACCATCTCAGTGCATGATGTCTCTCATTAATGAAAAATCTTGTGAGTGTGTCAACAGCGAACTCGACTTGTTTTCCATACCACCAACACAGACTAGTGTGGAACATGGGCAATGGGTAGAACACAGGCCTTTGGCAACTATAGGAAACAGTGGTCCAATAGAATTCCACATTGCAGGATTAGGAGATGATTATTTGTATTTGGCACAGACATACTTGTATGTTAAAGCAACGGCTGTAGATTCCAATGGGGTATCAATTGCACCCGATGCTAAAGTGGGCCCAGTCAGTTTATGGATGCATTCCTTATTTAATCAAATCGATATCAGCTTGAATGAAAAACTGGTATCTCCTTCCAACAACACTTATCATTACAGAGCTTTCACAGAAACTTTGTTGAGTTATGGACCAGCTGCCAAGAAGTCACAACTGACTAATGCATTATGGTACAAGGATACGGCCGGACACATGGAAGATTTGACAGATGATAACAAGGGATTTCTTCTTCGAAAGAAATTTATAGAGAAAAGTAAAATCGTGGACATGACTGGAAGATTACATTTGGACATGTTTTTCCAAACTCGTTACTTGCTGAATGGAGTTAATGTTCATGTTAAAATGAATAGAGCCAAAGATGCTTTCGCATTGATGGCCGATACCACTACATACAAGATCAAAATTCTAGATGTATCCATGTTTGTACGCAAAGAGAGACTCCAATCATTCGTGAGAATGGCTCACGAGAAAGCACTAACAAAAGCAACTGCAAAAATATCCTATCGATCGTGTGGAAACCAAGGTGTTTTCAGTGCCGGAAGGAAATCTGAGCATTACACAAGAAAACTTATTTTTAGGCCAACTACCTAAACGCATCGTAGTGGGATGTGTAGACAACGATGCTTTCAATGGAAACTTTTCAAAGAACCCATATAATTTCAAGAAATACAAAATCAATTACTTGGCATTGTACGTGGATGGGCAGCAGATTCCAGCCAAACCATTACAACCTAGATTCGAACAACAAGAAGTGGCGAGATGTTATGCAACTCTGTTCCAAGGAACTGGACAAATGTATGAGAATGAAGGAAACCACATCAGCCGAGAAGAGTACATAAATGGATACACCCTATTCGTATTCGACCTGACTCCAGATCTATCACATGGACAACACTTCGATCTGGTGAAGAGAGGAAACTTGAGACTAGAAGTCCATTTCGAAAACCCATTACCAACCACAATCAACGTACTGGTGTATGCAGAATTCCAGAACATCATAGAAGTGGATAAGAATAGACAAGTAATCTTCGATTACTCAACATGAACACGTTGCAGTTAGAGAATGCACTTCGATCAGATAGTTGTTTGAAGAGAATATGTTTGGGTGTATTTTCAGGAAACAAATTACCAAGAAGATTACCAGATCACAGACCAGTGGCTTTGATAGCCAACACGGATCCAGACCACAGAAAAGGAGAACATTGGGTGGCTCTCTTTGTGAGTCACCACAACGCAGAATACTTTGATTCCTATGGATTACCACCACAACACAGACCATTCGAGAATTTCCTGAAGAAGAATTCCAGATATTGGAAGTATAATACGAAACGCCTTCAAGGACCATTACCAGTGTGTGGACAATACTGTTTGTTTTACTTGAAACATCGCTGTCGCGGTGTACCAATGGAAACCATATCCAACATGTTTACCACTGATCTAATGGATAATGATCTGTTGGTTAATGACGTCATAGAGGAAACCAGCCACTAGATGTCGCTGCATTGAAGGAAAACTATAAAAAACTGGTGCACTTGGTGTTCAGCTCATTTGTGTTTCGACAGCCAAAGAGGAAGGATGTCTACTAATGTGACCGTCTTCAAACTTAACAACGATTTACAGATTCAACTGTTCAAGAACGACGTTGGGTTCCAGTTTACCACCAGAGATTGGGAACAAGTGACCAAAGCAGTGGATATTGCAAAGAAGAGAAGTCTTGAAATAGGAGAACCCAAACCAAAAAGAGAAAGAAAACCAAAGAAGAATGAAGATAAAAAGGATTGAAGAATGTTCACTATTCCATGTTTGATCAGGATGGCACTTAATGATTATCAATCAAGAAACCAAGAAACAAGAAATCCAAGAGACTTTGTAGAGAGAATGAGCGTTTCATTCGAAACGTATTTTCGTGATGTTCCGCCACCGGTACTAGAGCAGTTATTACGTGGAGAAGATAAAATAAGAAAGACACCAGAACAAAGACCACTAAAACACATCAAGTATGCATTGGAAGAAAATCGTCTCAAGATATTTCAATTCATGTTACAAAGTGAAAGTGTGAAAACCCCGAATGAACTGACAAAAGCTGGATTATTTTATTTGGGGACAGGAGACAGAACTCAATGTTTTCATTGTGGTATTATTGTTCGTTTCTGGGAAACAGAAGATGATGTTATAGAAGAACACAGAAAATATTCTCCAGACTGTTATTACATTCATAATTTACCACCTGAATTCATGGACGTTGAAAAAGAAGAAGAAATGGCCATCGAAGAAGAAGAAATGGACACATCATTTCAAGAAGAAGAAGATTCACAGAGGACAAAATGTAGTGTGTGTGTTTATTAGCTGAAGCCAATGTCGCTCCGCGACCATGTAACCATTTGTGCCTGTGCAAAGACTGCTGTAAACCACTCAGAAGATGTCCAATCTGCAGAAAGACTGTTTATGAATATCTGACAATCTACATACCATAAAAAGATGTATTTTTGTTGTTGAATAAAAGAAATTTAAATTTATATTTAGCGTTATTATTTTTTTAACTTTCCATCAAAGTACAAAGAAAAATCAAAATGCGGGATAGTAAATTAGACCTCCTACATCACATCTGTTGGGTAGATCCTCATATGAGTATAAGGTGGAACTTAGCTTCATGGCCTTCATGTACACATATGGGTCCTACTTACAATTTTAATAATGGATTCTGGGTAAATTTGTCCTATAGCACTACGTGCTATTCTTAATAAGGAAATAAAACGTCATGGGATCCCAAAAAATGGGAACATTACTCCACTTCAAACGAACACACCCCCTCGGTATTACGTGCTACTCTTAATAGGGAAAAACGTCATGGGATCCAAAAAAAGGATTCTTAAAGAATTCGAAATAATACAACTTGACGGGTTTATTTGGGTAATTAAATGAGGATTCTGGGAAAATCCGAACCAGAAAATTACTCCACTTCAGTCGAATTGCACCCTCTCGGTACTATAACACTACGTGCTAAACCGATAAAACGGGGAAATAAAGTCAATTTCGGTGATTTCGGGTGGATTTTGGTGATTTGGAAGGATTGTCGGGTTGTTTGTGGTAATTAGATTTACTCTTCTACAAAGGAACATACCTTCGAAACATACCCCGTCTTATTGCAGAAAAATTGGGTAACATAGCAACCACGTGCTACCATAGAAACCAAGATGGCGGCCTCCAGTATACAAAATGGACGACGGAAACACGTATCACCCTAACAACACGCGCTGCGCATGCGCACTAACAACACGTATCACTATGGGGATGACGTCACAAGATGGCCGCTCACGCGGGTTACCATGACAACACAACATGGCGGCACTAGGTCACGTGACATGACGTCACTTCCGGGGTCCGGGGGTCCGGCAACCTGCCCCTCAAATGTACCTGACATACTACTTCTATATAATAAGACTAAATGTTGGTATATAAGTCCTTTGCCGGGGAAAAAGGGATTTGATGAGCGAATTGGTGGTTATGGCTTGTAGAGCTAATATTATCAAAGTGATATGTTGTTTTCACTTGTAAAGTGAAACAGTTGATGTAAAAGAGAAATATCAATTATGTGTAAGTAGAATTCCATATACGTCATCCAATGTAGAATGTAAAGAAGGGGAAGAAAACTTTTGTAAAATAAAATTATTAATACATTCAATTAATTCGTTCAACATTTGTGATGATTCCTTTTGTAGCTTCTAACCCTTACAACGAGCCTTTTTGAATATTCATGAATCCTGCCCTTTTAAAAGTTACCGATGTTTAGGACTTGCCTATGGATAACTTTTGCGGCGTGGCTGTTGGCCCGAACGCATTTCTTGTAATTGGGTCCGGTCCGGGAGCAACGGCGCAAAGGGGGGTGTCAGGGCCGTGTCGGCATTTGTGAAAGATTTTAGGTGATTAATTTAATCAATTTCTCTTTAAACGAACCTGTAGAAACCCCTCGACAACAAGTTTGCATACGGCTGGATCTTGTTTGACTTCTGCGGTGAGGCTCTGTCGACTGGAACTCATTTTTAGTGAGTTCGCGTCGAGAGTGCCTGCACAGCAAGATCTAGGCGGGGTTAGATCAGTGTCGTTACAACTACAAAAGACCCCAGTGGCTCAAAAGTCACCAACAGTGGCACGAATTTTTATTTGGGGTAGCAATTTCTGGGTATCCGGCTTATTCGGTCTTTGGCTCTTTTGGACCTCCGGCTTATCCCCCCCCCCCCCCCCCCCCCCCCAATTACATATGATAATTATGACAAGATTTTTAGGAAATTTCAACTATTTTATTACATTTTATCCCAAACAGTCAAACATAGAATAAAATCCCGGTTTTACAATTTTCAGTTATGAAAAGATGATGTTCAGTAACAAAAACATAAAATAATTTTCGGGCCTTTTTGGCCCCCTCAGTAACTGTTGATCATTATGACAAGCCCCAATATGTGATTGATTTCCACTTCAAATAAAATCCTCGCTTATATACCATGAATGATGAATGAAAAGTTTCAGCGCGCCAAAGGCACACAGGGACGATGTGGAATTGAAATCCCTTGCGACCCGAATACCTTTATCTGCTTTATAGCTTCATTTGCTTATGAATCCACGAGAGTCGGAAGCGAGAGCCAATAATCTTATTCAGTTTGAGTGTGCGCACTGGCAGTAGGGTTACACAGTGGCGGATACAGGAATTCTCAAAGGGGGGGGGGGGCGGATCGTGCAGATGCCGAAGGCATCTGCCGCGAGTGCGGAAGGCACGAGCTTTTGTAGGGGGGTCTGGCGGGGGGGGGGGGGGGTTCTCGTTCTCCCCCCAGAAATTGTTTGGAAATGAGCGACCAAATGGGGCATTCTGGCGGTTTCTGGGGTGGAAATCCTCTTGAATTTTTGGACGGCTAATTAACACTTTTTAAACAGCATGTTTCAGAATTTCAAATTCTGTCATACGTTCAAGACAGAATTAGAAAATTTGAAATATGCTCTTCAGATCCGTTTACCACAATACTGTATTTTGGACACACTGTTTACAGTCATAACCGACTTAACCTCAGGAGAACATTGCGATCTGCCAGCGTTTGAAAGTTTTCAGCAGTCAGCCCTCTAGGCTTAGGTACGCCATGACTATGGCAATTAAGATCCTGACCCATAACTGGCATAGCCATGGGATACCTGAAGCTAGGGGCATGTAACACCACAAAATCACGCTATAAATGGAGGCGACCAGTAGATATATTTTGCATAATTTCAACGGTATATTTGTTTTCCATAGCGAATGGTGATGGAGGAAATAAATGTCGTATGTTTTTACTTCAATTCATGTATTGTCCCCAAATGAAAATCCTGGCTACGCCCTACATACGAAACAAACACGAGCTAAAGGGGGGGGGGGGGGGGCGACCGCCCCCCCCCCCCCCCTCTGTATCCGCCATTGGTAGGGTAGTGGATTGAGATCCCCAAGAACCTCGAACTGGGAGATGGCTAGGAATTTTACATAACTACAAGAGTTCGGCTCCGTGTTTGCTTAGAGAAGTTGGCATATTTATTGTAATACTGAAACTGCAGTTTGGTAGTTATTTTATTTAAGTATTGTTTTTTAACTACACGTTGGGAGCTGCCTATCCTTTTTCTATGTGAAATGACTATCTTTTTCTCTTGATTAATTGTCAACTTATGATATTTCCCCCTTTAGTGCATATGGAAACATCAGAAAATAATTGGAAAATGCTAATTGCCTTAGCTATAAAGTTATGCGTCTTTTGTTTATGTGTTATTTTCACTCTAAATTTTAATGCAAAATGATAACAGTCGAAGCATTTGATACCTGCAGATAATATGACTTGACAACACTCTCTGCAGCTGTCAAAACATCCAGGTGATGTCCAATTTGTTCAGAATTTTAAACTGATCACTTGTTAAAACAGTTGACTTTATTGTTTAGTTTAGCACCTGACATCGCATCGACTACTTGGGTTAACATTGGAAAATAATTAAAAAATGCAAATTACCTTACAAATAAGTGAACTTTACATAAAAAATATTTTTGGAATATGTTGATACTACGTGGATAGAAAGCACTACTTGGCCAGAAGCAACATGGTCAGTATTTGGCCTCAGCATCCTTACAAATAATGACTGTGAAGGATGGCATAACCGACTCAACCAACGCACCAGAAAAGGGAACCACCCTTTTTATTTATCAATCATCCTCCTATATCAAGAAGCCAGTCAGACACCTACACATGTAAAAAAGTTCTCAGAGGGGAAATTGAAACGTAAACAGCAGAAGAAAACAAGAGAGGTGACAGGAAGTTTAATGGAACTGACATTTCAACCAGCAGACTACTTAAGGAGGACGCGAAGATATATGCTCCAGTGTAATATAACATTTATAATAATAGGTAATAATAATAATATGTAATGAATAAAAATAGTTGAGATTTCCTAAATTATTGTCATAATGATCAATATTTAATTGAGAGGACGAAAAAGCCTGAGGTCCGGAAATTATTTTGTTTTTGTTGTTTTCTTTTCATAGCTGAATTTTGTAAAACATGAATTTTATTCTATGTATGACTGTTTGGGATAAAATTTAATAAAATAGTTGAAATTTCCTAAAAAATTCTTGTCATGATTATCAATATGTAATTGAGGTGGGGGGGGGGGGGGGGAGGGGGGAATAAGCCGGAGGTCTGAAAAAGCCAAGGTCCAAATGAGCCGGAGGTCCGAAAAAGACAGGGCCCGAATAAGCAAAGGTCCGAAGAGTCAAGGTCCGATTAAGCCGACATTCTAATTTCTGTATCTGTATCTGTACAACAGTAACCAAGTATGACGTATGACCAACGGAAAGCAGCTGTTGTTACTGTTGTTGTTCTTTGTTAACCCTTTACCTAACATGAAAAGCAGACGACACTTGCCAAAAAAATTCTTGAATAACTAAATTTTTTCATTTTTTGTCTCAAAAACATAGGTTATGACCCCTCGTTGGAGCGAGCTCGTCGAGCTCGTTCCAACGAGGGGTCATAACCTATGTTTTTGAGACAAAAAATGAAAATATTTTGAAAATTAATTGGCGAATTTTGAGAATAGCGCTGGCCGGGTTTGGCCGTTACGTTGGGTAAAGGGTTAAAGGGTTGATTCGAATGCATCGACTGAATGCACGTGCACTGTGTTTTCCTTCAGCTGGTTCCAGTCTCTTAATGTTTTTACGAAGTAAGAGTTTCTGAATTGTTCAGTCGTACTCGGAGGAACATTAAAACATTTGGTGTTGTTTCTGGCACTTTTCTCAATTATATTTTTGGTCTCAAAGTTGATGTAGCTTTTGGCTGTGACTCTTCTTTTGGGCTTACTTTCTGTAAGGAATTCGGCTCGAGGTATAGCGGGTACTAACTCCTTAACCACCTTGTACATATAATTTATCCTGTTCTCCTTCTTTCTTGGTGTGTTGGAATTTCAAGTTGTTTCAGCATGTTGGTGACGCTACCTTCCTCTCTACTGTTATAATCATTTCTAATAAATCTATCTGCTTTTCTTTGCACTTTTTCTAGTTTGTTTATGTCTATTTGTCTTAATGGTCCCAAACAATTGAGCTGTACTTTAAGGTTGATCGTACCAGTGCTATGTAGGCCGTTTTTCTTGCAATTCGTAGGACAGTGTCAAAGGTTTCGTCTGAGGAAGACCAGTGTTGAATTAGCTTTCTTTGTGATGTTGGATACATATTGCTCTCAATTTCAGGTCTTCTGCGAATTGTACCTCTAGGTATGGGTTACTCTGAACTTGTTTTAACACACGGTTATCCAATGTATATAATTTGTTGGTTTTAGGTTGGATGCTCATGATGTAGCATTTTTTTCACGTTGAAACGTATTCCCCAAGTTTCTGCCCATTCTTCCAGCTTTTCAAGATCTTTCTGTAGGATGTCATAATCTTTGTATGATTTTATTGGTCGATAGAGTAGGCAGTCATCGAAGTCATCAGCGAAGAGACATACTGTTGATTTGACTAAGTCTGGTGGGTCATTAATATGGCAGAGGAAGAGTAGTGGTCCAAGTACAGTTTCTTGTGGTACACCTGAGTTAACATGTATTTCTTTGGATGATGACCCTTCCACTACTACTCTCATTGTTCTGTTGTTGAGGAACGAAGATAGCCATTGATGTATTGGCGCTTCAGTGCCATACTGCTGTAATTTGTGTAGGAAGCGTTGTACGGGACAGTATCGAAGGCCTTGGGGAAGTCAAGTATCTCAACATCCACTTGTAGTCCTGCGTCATAATGTTTCAGCCTGTCGTAGCACTTGGATGTTAGCAAGGCTTGCCGAATTAAGGACGAAACCGACCATGGTCAAAACACTCAATTGTCGAAACGGACCAACATGTTGACAAAAGGGACCATATCCTTTGGACAATATGGACCAGGAGTCTTGTCATGGGTTTTGATACTTACACATTCCATCATCAGTCCCACGCTCCGTGGAATCCCTTTCTAGTATCTGGCTATAAATGCCTGCATTTATTTATTTGGGTTTAACGACACTTTCGACGGCCAGGGTCACAGCGTGTCGGACAGTTTTACGGGTGAAGGAAGCCGGAGAACCCGGAGAGAAACACCGAGCAACGGCGAGTAACTGCCAGACTTCCCAATATACTAACTCCACACAAGCAGGATAAGCAGTGGTAAGACAAGTGCACAACCGACATGCAGTACGCTTTTGTACACAGCACCACCGTGCCCCCACATGGACAATCGGGATGAAGTGGCTATAATGCCTTTAGAGTACCCTCTCTATCATATGTGTCTATGCTGTAGGCCTGTGTGTTATGCGCACATTTGCACTAGAACACATCGGAAGCGCAGTGGTTCGGTCGTCAGAGCATCGAAATTTAAATTGAAAGGTCGATGGCTCGATTCGATACTAACTAGCGGTAGCTGCGTTTTGTCTTGGGCAAGACACTTAATCTTATCGATTGCCGTGGTGAGCGGGGCGCGAGAGCGCTGTATACTAGGGCGTACTACAAGTCGTGCACTTAAATTCAACCGCTGTTAAAAAAATGTTTTCTAATGGGACGAATATAGACCTAATATATCAACCTATTTCAATTAACCCTTTACCCAACGTAACGATCAAAACCGACCAGCGCTATTCACAAAATCGCCAATTAATTTTCATTATGTTTTCATGTTTTGTCTCAAAAATATAGGTTATGACCCCTCTTTGGAACGAGCTCGTTAGTTATTCAAGAATATTGTTTGCAAGTGTCGTTTGGTTTTCATGCTAGGTAAGGAGTTAAGCCAAAAAGAAATTCTTCGATAGTGATAAGGCTAAAGAAAATTAATCTTTTGATTCTCAGGCAGCATTGTCCACTCCTTTGGTTCCGGGTTCTATTTTACCACTAGAGCAGAACTTGTTTACCAATGTATACAACCACGGCTTCACTTCACGGAGTTCTGCAGATAAAACTGCACTTCAACCCCCCATCTAGTATTTAATGGATCATATAGGTCAGACAATGCGTACTACTCAAATGTATAGAAATGCTTGTTTCAAATTTGCCAACTCAAACCCACATTACCCTGTTATTAGTGTTTGCTTTTAGTGATGAGAATGGACACTGGGTTAGACATATTGAAATATTTCTACTCCCCTGAATGCGCATGCGTGTAAACATTAAATTAAACATTAAATGACAATCTAAATTACAATAACGGTCTATGGGAGAAAAACTAAAAAC
Organism: Pictodentalium vernedei; assembly: GCA_031216915.1. Lineage (NCBI taxonomy): Eukaryota > Metazoa > Mollusca > Scaphopoda > Dentaliida > Dentaliidae > Pictodentalium > Pictodentalium vernedei. The sequence goes on from CM062290.1 coordinate 461,480,890, forward strand.
TTTCATTTGACACAAATTTCATTTTTTTACATAATAAACGGACATATGATGAAATATTTCATAATATACTCTTTAAAATGGTATCAAATACTTTCTGTTAAAATTAGCTTTTAATGGCAACATTTTAGTTTAAAATTTTCACTTTTTATCCCAGTACATCGCCTTATTAATTTGTTAGAAAACACTGATGGGGGTACCTTTAAAGTCCTAAAAATGTACTATATCCTCATGAGAAAATTTGGACGGACATAGATTTAATTAAAGCAAAAAATAATTTTATTTGTTCTATAAACATACTTTGGCTATGTTATTGTTTTAATGGATCCACTTAACTTTGAATAGTGGTGTTCTTCCATCTTTGTAACCTTGCGACAGATAATACCTCTCCTCCATTAGTGCCAGTCAGCGGGTTAATTTCTAATGTCTGGAGAATAGAGTGTGATGCTTACAGTTTGGGTGTGTGTTTAGATCAATAAAATGAAAATGTCCACTTCTGAGATTAGTTTTGGACACAACTTATAAAGATGAAAGACATTTGTCCACAAAGAAAGGAGAAAAAACGTGAGTTATTTGCTAATTCAAATTCTTATTAATTTGTGTATTTAATCAGATATTTTTATCTATTTTGTTCCCACATAATACTATATATTATTACGTAGGAAGAAAATTGAGAAAAAACATCTAATATGAAGATACAAAGGTTAACAGGGAACTATTGTGGAGGACGGTTTGGGTAAAAACTGACTGTTTAAAAAATAAAAATTGTAGGGGTGACCATTATGCGCTTGTTTTTGTCATTAAAGAAAAAAAAATGTAAAAAGTTGTTATTTTTTATTTTTCTACATGTATATATAAGAAGAAAAAACAGAACAAAAAGAAATATTTTCATAATTAATAATTATTATCATTTTAAAAAACAAAAAAACACAAAATTTAATATTTTTTCTAAAAAAAAATTCAACAAAACATCGTTAAAAAAAAAAATCAGTCATGAAATTGACAACACCTAAAAAATCTGCATTAAAATTGAAAAAGGGCCAAAAGATATTCGAAGTTTCATAGTAAAATTTATAGATTGCAATCACATGACACCATTGAATTGAAGGACGTGGAGACGAGTGGGTTGACAGAGGAATATGACAAATATGTCTTACCTTTGAAATTGAATGAGGCCACCCTGGATTTAATGTATGGATGTCAAGACGATTTATTAGCAATCCTCTTGGAGAAGATAGAAAATTTCGACCCAGACGATTCATCACTGTTCTACAGAAGTAATATATATCCGAATATCTCCAAAGAACTAGTTCACTTATTGAATTTAATCATTGAGAAAGAACTAATGTTTGAGAGGTTGAATCTCGTTTTCCAATGGATTTATCAGCAAGGAGACGATAGATTTAAAGTGAACATGGTTGTCCCGGATTTGAAATTATGAAAAGAGAGTTAGTCCATTATGGATAGATTTTTAAATCCCGACTTGAAAAAAACGATTAAAAGTGCATTTTCATATCTCTCACCCTTTTTCAGATGGGGAATGTGTGTATGTTTTCACCCTCAATCAATATTTCAATCGAGCGTGAATCAAAATGATAATTGCTTTGAAGTGTGCACTGACTCTGTTCTATATAACCACGCACATATCACTGTGTGAACATCTGGATATTTTTATTGTGTTGTTTTTATTTGAAAAATAGAACTGGTTTTCAAAACGCCTGCATTCATTAATGAACGAAGTGACAAATGTTAAGTCAATGGATTTTTATTTTAATATATACAATCTAGGATGAGTGTGTTTCTCAATGCGTGTGACTATTCACCTCTGATTGGAATGAATTGGGAAAGTGAGGTAGTACTCGTTTTCTACGTTTTTTTTGCTTTACTGATGTTTCATTAAAAGAAAAAAAAAATATATATATATTAAAATAAGAAGTTTAAAAATTTGCAAAAAAAAATTAAAAAAAAAACTCTCTAAAATATTATCTATTAAATGAAAGTTTAACACAAAAAATGACAAAAACAAAAACGTCTATTGTGGTAAAGTTATATTCCTTCACCATACCCGAGTTGAAAAAGTAATGTATAAATCTAGGAATTAAAAATTACAGCCGTTAGAAAAGCAAAGGACAATTGATTGAAGCCGTGCGTGAGGAGACCTGTGATCTAACACTGGTGAAATTACAAGCCAAAGTGCATCAGTCATTGAATTTGAAAGGTGTTAAATACATAAAAAAAGACGAATGCATCAGTCATTTGCTCGATGGAAAGGGAGTGGACAAAAGATCTACGTTAACGACAAAAAAACTTGAATCCTGAAAAAAGAGAAGGTTGCGACGATGAAATAATGTCGACAAATGACTGTGGAAACTAAGGAGAAGGCTCTTAAACGAAAAGTGGAGTGAAAGGTTTTGAAAGAGAAAAATAAAATTGCCTAATTTCATATCTAATAAAAATGCCATGATTAACATGAAAAATAAAGATGATAGTGAGTGTTTCAAATGGGCGATCACAGAAGAGCATACTGATAGAGTTTCCAAGTATGCAGAGACTTGTAAAAATCCCGACTGGATGGGAATGCCTTTCCCGACGCATTTGGAGGATGTCGACATTTTGAAAAGCTAAATCCCACCGTGGCCGTGAACATCTTGGGATGCTACAATGAAAAATGAATAGTCTATCCTCTCAGACTGACTTCGCACAAAGAGAGAGAAAATATTGTTAATTTGTTATTAATTTCCGAGAGTGACAATCAACATTATTGCTGGATTAAAAATATGAGTCAATTGCTGTCGAATCAGACTACTAAACATTATGGCGAGGGATTTTTCTGTCTCAACTGCATGAATTCTTTCCCTCGTCAAGAATCGTTGATGTGTCATCAGGAGTATTGCAACAAAAAGCAAAGCGTTGCTGTTGAAATGTCTAAACCTAACACTTACATGGACTTTTGCAACCACAATAGAAGATTAGAACCACCATTTGTCGTCTATGCTGACTCCGAATGTTTCACCATAAAAATGAATGTTTCCCAGTTTGAAGAGCGAGGAGGGAGTTACGCCAAAAAATATCTGAAGCACATACCTTCGGGCTATTGTTATTACTTGAAATGTTCTTTCGATGATCTAGAATTGTCAGGTCCATTCGTCTACACTAAACATTTGGAATGCGATGGCGTGGCTAAAAAAGTTGTGGAAGAGTTAGAATAAAAAATTAAAGAATTATACGAAAAATTAAAAAAATCCAAAGTCATAATCATCAAGCCAGAGCAACGGGAAGAATACAATAAAACCACTGAACGTCAGTTAGAGATCACGATCACTATACGGGTCTGTTTCATGGTGCTGCTCACAACAAATGTAATTTAAGATTTTGAGATGCTCAGTTCTGTCTGGTTATATTTCACAATCTCTATGACAGTCACCTGTTCATGAAAAATACGGGTGTCAGAGATGGGGAGTTGAGCTGCATCGTGTACAATGATGAAAAATACATTTCCTTCACTAAATGGGAGCTTTTTGATAAAAAGATAGTTGTTAGTGGATCGACTGAGAAAACGATTCCCATTCATAGAGAGATATGTTTCATTGACAGTTATAAATTTATGTCGGCCAGTCTGGAAAAATTAGTCGTCAGTTTGAATAGGGAGAAATTTAAAATCACAAGTAAACATTTTGATCGATGACAATTGGTGGATGTCATTTTGAGGAAAGGTATCTACCCTTATGATTACATGAGTGATCTCGAGAAATTTGATGACACGGCTCTACCTCCTAAAGGAGATTTTTATTCGAAATTATACCAGCCCCACATTTCCGTCAATGATTACGAACACGCACAAAAAGTGTGGAGATTATTTGACATGAAATTATCACAACCTCTATCTGAAAACTGACGTGCTTCTTTTGGCTGACGTGTTCGAAAATATTCAACTAGTGTGTTATCGATATTATGAACTAGATCCGGGTTGGTATTTCATGGCACCCAGTCTTGCCTGGGATGCTCTTTTAAAGATGACCGAAGTCCGATTGGAATTATTTATGGACGTCGACATGTTGCTCATGTTTGAAAAGGCCATGAGGGGTGGCGTCTCTATGATTTCCACCATGCTAAAGCTAATAATTCTCACATGGAAAAAACTTTGATTCAGAAAAAATGAGTAAATACATACAGTATTGGGATGCTAATAATTTGTACAGTTGGGCCATGAGTAATCCTTTACCGATCGGAAATTTCAAATGGGTCGAAATGTTGGAAGAAAAACAAAAATGGAGACACTATCCTTGTATTCTAGAAGTTGATTTGGACTATCCAGAAACATTACATGATCTACACAACGATTATCCGCTGGCTCCCAAACAAATGGAAGTGAACGGCATCGAAAAACTCATTTCCAATTTAAATCACAAATGCAAGTGCGTGGTCTATTGCAAAAATCTGAAATGTTACATCGATTGGAGGATGAGATTAATCGATGTGCATTGAATCATTCGATTCGACGAGGAGCCATGGATGAAAAAATACTTCGATCTCAACACAAATTTAAGATGGAGGCTGAGAGGGACTTCGAAAAAGATTTCATCAAACTCATGAACAATTGCATGTACAGGAAATCTATGGAAAACATTAGGAATAGAACTGACGTTCGACTCATCACGTCTGAAGAGAAAATTAATCTCGAAACCCAATTATAAACATAGAACCATATTCGACGAAAATCTAGTGGTCATACACGTGCAAAAGATGCATCTGAAATTTGACAAACCCTGTTATCTCGGAGCAGTCATCTTACACATCAGCAAGCAGTTGATGTATGAGTTTCACTACGATTATGTCAAATCCAAATTCGATTTGAAAGCCAAACTATTGTTCACAGACAGTCTGGCTTATGAGATAGAGACTAGAGACATCTACGAGGCCATAGCGCTAGATGTGAAAGAATGGTTCAACACAAGTAATTATCCCGACGATCACCCATCTAAGATTCCAATGGGTGTCAATAAAAAGTGTTGGGTAAATTCAAAGACGAGAGCAGTGGAAGACAGATCACCAAATTCGTAGGTTTGAGACCCAAATTGTACGCTTATCTCCTCGATGGTGAAGAGATCAAGAGATGTAAAGGTGTTCAAGTGTGTGTGATGAATAAAAACATCACTTACAAAGAGTATAAAGATTTCTTTTCAAAGGTTCGACAGTGTATAAAAAGATGAATGTGATTTGAAGCGAAAACCATGAGATCTACGCCAAAGAAATCAATAAGATTGCATTGACGGCTGATGATGATAAGAGAATTATATCTGAGGATAAAATACACACTTTCGCACTTGGACATTATTCCACGATAATTCAACAAAATCGAGAGGATGAATGCAGTATGATTGAAGACATCGAAATGTTGTAAGTTTAAAAAAAAAACCTTGTGAGTTATAAATTTAAAAAAAAAAGAATAAAAAAAAAAGAAGGTATCGTCTTACCCAATGGACCCCTATCCAACATTCATCTGTCAAAGGCAGCGAAAGATTTAAAAATCAAACATTTTCGAGGTGTTTTCTAGCAATGCCTTACCAAGGAGAAAAGATGATTCGGAATGTGGAATTTTAAATCTGGACGATATCAGAGGTGAGGGCATTGGGTTGCATGCTTTTCGAACTGGAATAAAAATTATTATTTTGATAGCTACGGAATGTCACAGCCAATAGAAATAAGAATCTATGTAACGTCAGTTATTTGCAATACCGAATGAGTGCAAGCACTGGATCGAGTGTTTTGTGGTCACCTGTGTCTCTACGATCTCAAGAGATGGTCAGAAAGAGATCACTTTCAGGTTATTCTCAAGGATTTACATTAAAGGAGGAGAAAAACAAATTGATATAGATAGATATATAAATAAAGAATATCCAAAAAATTTATAAAGTTATAATTAAAAATAAACAAACAAAAATTAAATAATAATAAAAACAAAACAAAACATGCCAGTCGATAAATTTGGTCATGCTGACGATAATGAAGGTGCCTCTAGAAAGAAAAGAAAAACAGTTGAAGTTGTTGGCGGTGGTGACATTGCCAACTTGGACGAATGATACGTCCGGAGATTCGAACCTTCAGAAAAACCTTTAAACTTAAACAATAAGAAAATCTACAATCTTCCCAAACCGATCGATTTGGCAGATGCTGTGACTAAAAGATACGTCGATAGAGGAGACGACAATTTCCGACAGAACATGTGAGATAATTATGTGAATAAAGACATGACTGACGATCTCAACTTGAAATCTAAATGAGTGGTGAATCTAATGGATCCTAGAGATTCGACCGATGCCGCCACTAAAAGATGTGCAGAAGATGCTCACATGTGATTCAATAAACATCTGAGAGATCGCTACATTCCTAAAGTGATGCAGTCCAAATTGAATGCAGATTTTAACAAGATAACAACGTGCCCGTTCCCACAAATCCCAATGATGCGGCAACCAAACAATACGTAGACTTGGAACTGAGAAAGAATAATGTCAACAAGCTAGAAATGAAATCGGATCAGGGTGTGGGATTCAACAAGATATTGAATCTGTCCCAGATCGACGATGCGGATGAAGAGTCAATGGTGGTCAACAAAGGCTATGTGGATTCTGCCCTACAGGATTCTCAATCCTATCTGGAATCTCAAGTCAATGAATTGTATCTGAATAAAAATCAGGAGGAACCATGGAGACCAGCATTGACATGGATGGTTACAATCTATTCAGTCTCGATGACAAACCGGAATTGGCTTCCAGCGCGGTCAGCAGACATTACTTGGACAAACATACAGTCTGGAGAAAGGGTGATATCATGGAAGGCAAACTGGACATGGGAGGACACAGACTCACGAATCTGGCAGATCTTGTGCACATGTCGGATGCCTGCACTCTGATCTCTGTCATGGAAAAGATAAAATATGCCAGACAATTGATCACCATTTGGGCTGAGGAGAGCAGCTCATTAGAAGCGGAAAAAGCCAAATGGTCCTTTGGAAATAGAGGTAACAGACCACCGCATGGTCTGATAGGATATCCCATGCCTGTGGAAGGTGAGATTATTTGAATGAGTCTGGCTTCTATGGACTTGAGCAATAGAGCAGTTGTCAATCTCGTGGTGAACGGTGTGGAAACCGATAAGAGTTACAGAGTTCAAAAGATGAAGGAACAACACTCGAACACTAGCATCTTCGGTACACCTCTCAAGGTGCATATGGGGGATAGGATCAATTTCAAGATGAAAACCAATAATCCCGAAGCTGCCACTTCCGTGGTTTCTCTTTTGATCAAACTTGATCCTCTGAACAAACAGTGAAAAAAAATAATTTATTACTGTTTTTTGGTATTTTAATATATGTATTTCTTCCTTTTTTAATTATTATTTTTTCATCGAATGATGGACATGTTTTGTCCGTCTGATTCAAATTCTAACTCTCTATCCGACAGGATTAGGACAAAAACCTCGGTTCTCTTTGGCACGTTCCTGTCGAATTGCATCTTCATTTGAATGTCTAAGACGCTACTCTTGAGTCACTCGCTCTGTTTACTAATGTTGAATACGAACAGGGGATACATCAATTTGTATTCGGAGGGAGTGAAGTTAGGATTACCCATTAATTCGTCCAGTCAATGATATTTCTTTCTGAAATCAGCGGCATAGCCGTACAGCCTGCAGAAATTGTTCTTATCGAAAGAGGCATTATAATCAATGGCTGGATATCTTGTGGCGTTTAGAAATACCCACATGTTTCTCAAGTTACAATGATCAAACAGGGAAGGATTTTTCTCTTGAGACCCCTCCCCATCAGTCTGAAATGCCACTATGATGAATCATGGCCTTTCTGAAGCTGATTTCATGGTCAATCTCCAGTCGAAGTGATTGGTTGATGATGGAATACTAACTGTGTCACACTGTCTCATTCTAAATCCCACCGGTAATTTACTTTTTGATTCTATGATCTTGTAGAGATGTGTTTTCTCTATGATTGAAGGCAGCACATGCGGATCGTACCAAGATATCTTGTTCAGATGTATCTTACATACATCGATCGTGGCTCGTCACATGATGGCTTCATCATTTCCTTTTCGAATCAACGTTAGATTGTGTTTGAATCCATAAAGAAACTTATTGTAATCTTCTGCAAATCCGAATATGTGTTTCAGAGGTATCCTGAACGAAAATGTTCCTCTGGGTCTCGACGTTTTGACGACGTAGTCGAATCTCATGATGGCACCGGTATTAGCTGCACTCATGTTGGCGACGGTGTCTTCAATCACAATTGATTGAATCCTTTAGATTTCGAAAAAATTGTCTAGATACATCAAGAGTCCGTAAATTGTGCTGGCCTGTCCGGGATGAAACATGGATTCTATCTCTTGTCCCAAGAGCATGCATTTTATATTACTGAACAGATGCATCATGTCATTATTGGCTAGAGTGGCTACATCGTCATCGGCGTAATCACTTCCGTCTTCCTTGGTGAGATGTCCCTGTATCATTATGCAACTTTTGCTGGGGTGGACAAACAGATCTTGAGTCTCGATGTTGATTCTTATCTCTCCCGCATTGTTTAGACTGGTCCAGTCATGGGTTTGTACTTGTGAACTTCGTATTCTTTATACTTTCGTCTCTCAATAGACCTTCGGTTATATCTAATATATTTGTCATCTTTTTGGGTTTTGTTTTTGTTAATTCATTTGCTTTTTTATTATAAATGTTTTTTTTTTAATTATTATTTTATTTTATTTTATTTTTTTCCTTACTATATATGTGTAAAAAAAAAAAGTGAAGGTTTTTTAAAACATCGTCTTCTGCAATTCTTGTTTGTAAAATGTTCCAATGATTTCTCTGCTGCCATCTTCGTCATCCTTTAATGCTTCTATTTTACAAGTCACTGGATTTATGTAAAATATTCTAACGATGGTAAAGATTTCCTCAGTCCATCAAGGAGTGTGTCCTTTTGCGAAGAGTGAGCGCCAACTGCAAATTTTGGCGGTCTAGACACCTTCTTGATCTTAATCCTTTCGGGATAGAGATTCGCAAAAATGCGTCTTTCATTTGGAGGATCGCCAGCTGCTGCAGGCATCATCTTGATCGATCTGTGTCACGTGTTGTTGTATTCTTCGACCAGTTCGTCCAGGACATTGATATATTTCTTGGTCAAATTGGCCGTGAAATACTTGTGCATTTTTTCCTTCATGGTGCTATTCCAACATTCGATCACGTTAGCTTTCCTTTCACTTTTGATGGAATAGAGGTTGACCAACGGATGAACGTGACCATTTTAAAATTCCTTCCCCTTGTCCACCCACAATTTATTTGGCTTCGTGAAGACAATGTGAATATGCTCTTCAGAGCCTCAGCCATGCAGGCTCCCAATTTATTCTTCAGAGTTGTCGCCCATCCATATTTCGAAAACATGTCAGTGACCATCTGTATGTATTTAATGCCCTCGTTCCATCTCAAAACCGATTTCATTTCGACCCGATCTGATCCAGACCCTTCATGAACACCCTTCTCCTTCAAAATTTACATGTGACAGGCTTGTGTAGTTCGTTTGCCAATGCATTTGTTAATAATTTCTTTTTGACACTTTTTTTTTGTCACTCCATCCGAATCGACGTTTGGTACTGATCACTTACCATCCAGTGAATGTTCGAGTCTCTCTCTCTTAGTGGGATTCAGTATATTTTTCATTTGCGTCAACATGTTTTTATCACAGATTCGATTATGAGTCTCAACGTCAGGATGTTTAGCATAGCACATATCATGAGTGTAACCAGCCAAATCCACCCTATTAATGGGTTTGCTCCAAGATTTAGGAGTCAGATATCGATTCAATCTCTTATTTAATTTCATGCTGGCTCCCGTGAATAGATGTCCTGGCAGATGCATTTCGAAGGGTAGATTATTAGTCATTTTATTCATCAGACCGGCACCGATGAATTACATCTTAGTCAAACCGCACACGTTACACATTCCACAAAACATGGGTCTGTTATTTTTTGTCAGTACTAAAATAAAATATTCATCAGATAGTTGCATCTAAGCACTTAATTCTACGAACTGCACCTCAGAAGAAATCAGCGACAGTACTTGTCTTTTTCAAATTTTTCAGATGCCATAGAATTAAGAAAGGACGCTGGTTTTGTTTGCATTGGCATAGCGGGGGTTCGAACCCACGCTGAGAGCGTTTCCTTCGGCACCAACCGCCTAGCGAAACTATACTGAACCACGCACACCACTCGGCCACCGAGTATAGTTTCGCTAGGCGGTTGGTGCCGAAGGAAACGCTCTCAGCGTGGGTTCGAACCCCCGCCATGCCAATGTAAAATAAAATAGTTTTTATAACTTTCTTTATATTCTTATTTTGTTTTCTATTATTTTTTATTTTATTTTCTTCATAACAACACATTCCATTCATCACATCATCAACTGAATGAACGAATACTTCTCATCTATTATGATTGCGCATATTATAGGAAAGAGATGACATTTTTTTCGAAAGAAGGATTTTATGCTTTTCGTATTTCGATAAAACCATTTTTTTTCATTGTCATCATCATCATCATCATTAGAATGATATGGGTAATAATCCATAATGATTTTTAACCTTTTAGCAAATTTGATCCACGATCTATTTGGTGCGAATGAGTGTAATCTGCGAATAAATTTGAAACACTCGCGAATGGATTTTTCAATATTTTCACCACCATGATCGAATACATTAACTACGTTTTTCATGCAATAAATAATGTAAGCATATTTCACGTAATTGTAATGTTCTACAAGTTTCACTTCATATTTTAAACAAGCTAGGATATCTATAATCATGTGATAATCTTGGTAAGACACCTTTTTTTCTGTTTGAACTCTTCATCGTTTCGATATTTTCGAAATAGCTTCGATTTAGTAATATGAATAACAATATTAACGAAAACAACATTCTGTACACGTTTAAACATGCCTCGTGTACGATTTGTTCCAATTGAAGTCTTTCTAATGCATACTGAATCAACTGAATTGTTAACACGTCTGTTGGAAAAAAAAAATTTTCTCTCCTTTTGCTTCATTTTTTTTTAATTGTTATTTTTATAATAACATACCCAAAAGGGGTATATTCTTAAATGGTAAATTCAGACCCAACAACAAACCTTCACCGATCAGTTCCACATTCTCTCTGGTCTTCAGATAGAGACCATCTCTGTGGAAAGCATTGGCATCACCCTTTCTCACAGGCCCAGATACAATCCTTTACCTTCTATGTCTATGCAACACAGGCTCCTCTCTTCTTCAAAAACAGTCTGTTTCCCCTCGTATTCAAAAACAGTCCTCTACCCATTAATTTGTCAACTCCCAAACTAGCGAGTCCTGAGAGAGCTCCCACGCCCAGAGCTGGCAACACCGTCTTAGTCAGAATGTGTAATACTTTGGTAGGAAATCCCGCCAATAGCGTTAAGAAACCACCTTTCATTCTCAGATTATATCTCAGTTGAGCAGGACTCAATCTCAACATCATTCCCATTTGATTACGAATCACTTTCTCCATTCTTTTGCTTTGAGTTTTAGTCCAGACTATCTGATCGTGACCACCACTCTCCAGATCTTGAAGACTGAATTTAACTCTAATGGCTTCACCTCGATTTCTCAATACTTTGCAAAGTTTATATTTCTGTCCTTCGGATATGTTCACATTTTTAATTACGTATTGACTCTCATATGTTATTTTTTTGATTTGATTATATATATACTTTTTTTAAATTATTAATATTATAAGTTTTTTGTTTTTTTAAATTATTAATATTATAAGTTTCTTTTTTTTATTTCTTATATAATATATAAATAAAAACCTAAAACTTCTTTAAATAAAATTTTTTTTTTTTTTCCAGATATTATTTTTCAAATTATTTATTTATTTTTTTTCATATCTCTCTGATGTGAAATCGTATAGTCACTCTCTCTCCGTGAAGATCTAACAGATCGCCATTCTGATCTGACAACGTGGTTTTGATGCTGTACAATGTGTCCAGAATCACAGGTAGATAGACGAGATTTCAAGGTCGCTCCATGGTCTTGTAACCCGGCAAAACATCTGGAAAGAATGAGTAGATCGTAGGCTGAGTGCTACCATTCAGGTAACTTCCCACGATCGCATTGACATTCACTAAAATGCTATTGGCCATGAGAATGTTGACATATTTTCGGACGTGGCATGACCTCGATACATTTTTCGAGTGAATCCCAACATCTTGCCAATCGAATCTTCTGCACTAAAATCCACTTGAAAACTATCTCCCAGGTCCAATATTGTCTGTCGAGTACTCATATTGGGAGCGAGTCTTATTATGTTGCTTCCATGACCATCGGTCTTCAGTCCCATCTGGATGTGGTAGTTCAGATCATCTATGTCGTAACTCCCTTTGGGAAATTGAATCCCGTACCAATCCACACCGTTGGAATACTTGAACACATTATTCTTTTCGGTGACATTGGGAAACGAATAGTAAATCTCGAGATTAACCAATGCTACCTCGTTTCTCTTTTCCTTCTTCAATTCGATGGAAGGTTCGAATTTCGTAGTGAATCAAGTCATGTCGTGACTCACTACGATTTGAAAGGACTGTTTCACAGCCATATTCTCAACTATTTGTTCTTGTTCCAATAGATGTTCTGACATATTTTATTATTTATTATTTATATATTTTATCGATATTTTTTTATATCTTTTTTTTTTTACTTTCTTCTCTATTATTATCGGAAATATAAAAAAATCGTCGAATCTGCTTCAATATTTTCTGTTGTTAAATTCACTAGTCAAATCGATCACCATGAAATTGTGAAGTCCTTTGTCCCACACCTTCCTCCATAATCTCCTGAATTCTTCCCTGCTCGTGTCATTGGCCACATGATTGCCATAGATCTGATTGAAATTCTTGAGATCCTGACGAAAGAGACACAGAAAATTAGCATTCTTCCTTATCTTCTCTCTTGATAATTCTGAGACAGATACAAACAATCCACATTGCTGTGATGTCCTCGAACGTAATACGATTCGCATTGATTGTGTCTCTCCAAAAGCAGATCGTCAAAGATCATGAGATTCTTATTCTCTGACTTCAACTGTCTGGGATTGGGAATGTTGTCTGCGTTCTCGTAAAACAGACATTCCACATTCGAACACTCGGCGTTTCTCCTAGTCAATACTCTCATCACCCCTTCCAATATATTTGAAATCTCGTGTCCTTCTAATTCGTCTCGATTATCGAAGATTCTCACCATGACGTCCTTAGGTAATTTACGATCCATGCAGTCTCAAAGCAATCTGTATTCCGTTTGAAAGAGAATCTTGCCAAAAATGAATAATCTGTCGTAATCCAACCAGTTGGGTCGCAACAATAGATTCATCAAGAGATTGGTCTTTCCGCAATTTGATTTTCCCACTATCAGACCTCTTATGCTCTTGGGAAAAAACTCATCATTCGACCTCTTAGTCAGTGCATCATTCCAAGACATGTCTTTGATATTCATTTTTTCCAGTTTTTTTTAACTATGTTTTGAACTATGTTTTTTTCTATTTTTTTTTATTTTAATTCCTATTTTTATATATATATTATTTATAAAAGGTTTTTTTTTATTTATAAATCACTTTCAATCCCGATCCTTTCATCATTTTATCTAAGTCTTGTATCGGTATGACATAATCATAGAAGTCTCGCCAACTTCTCGGTTCGATTCTCGATCGTTTGGCAGGTGGTGGTGGAGTTATCAATTTATTAATCAATGCGTCAGCACCTGTCTTGCCAGCTTCCGAAGCTATTCTACTGCGCACTTCAGTCGCAGCTTTCTTACCCGCATCTATCGCTGTTTTCTTTCCAATTTTGAGAGTGCTCAAGGAGATCTGTTTTGCGGCATCGCCAGTGAATTTACATATTAAAAATCACATCATTCAATCCACGATGCCCAATCCACCATAGATGTAAGATCTAGCGTATCCACCTTTTTTTTAAAAAAAAATTCGTTTTTTTTAAATTATTTTTTGAATATATATATTTTTTTTTATTTACTTATTTTTTTTTTCTCTTACTGTTTTTTCAAACGATTCATCAACTCTTTATAATCCTTCCTAGTCAAGACCTTTTGCCTCAACAATTCGTCACACATGCTCACTATCTCGTTATCCACTCCAGTGTTACCAGCCTCTCTGCTAGCCATCAACAAGCTCAATCTCTCTGACAAGGCATCGGGATCGCATGGAAGAAATATCATGGCAGTCATTCCCTTTCCGGTTATCGATCTCACGAATCTCTCATTCATCCCCCATACGGGACTCACCACGTGCTTCCACTTGTAACCTCTCCTATCCTTCAGTCTTGTCTCTTTGGGATCGTTGTTCCTCTTCATTGCATGGGTCTGAACCAGAATGTCTCTGTAATTGTTGTAATCCTCCTTAGTGTAATGTGCGGGTCTGTGATAAGTGAGTAGAGTATTCAGTCCGTCAGTCAAATCATACCAGTTTGAACAGACGATCAAATAGTCGCCGCCGCACGATACTTCCGTGTCACCCACAAAAGTTTTATTGCCATCGTGACGAAATCCATACATCGGATCTTTCACGGTTTCATTTCTACTACTATCATCAGATCTGATGCTAACATAACTCGAAGCCTCGGATTTGACGCTACTTGGGTCAGTCTCAATTCCTGTTGGAGTAGCATCGCTATCAACGCTAATTGCATCGGTCTCGATTCTCCTCGGAGTGTATTCGGACAAAATTTTCAGTACAAAACTACCGGGAAGCGAAGCCATCCTCTGAGAACCTTCTTTTATGGGGCTCAATTCCTCGACGATCTCTTTCCTGGCTCGCTCCTGGCTCGCTCCTGAACTTCGGTGATGGGTCTGAACAACTTGGTTGTCTCTCGTCTCTACACCGTCTCTCCCAATAACCTGGCCCTATCCTGCGCCTGAATATTCTCCTTACTCTGTATTAATTCATGAACCTGCTCACCCCTTCGCTTCGAATCTCCGATGTATAGAAACATTGTTTTGTTTATTTATTTATTTTATTTTATTGTTTTCTTCAATGAAAAACGGTTATTTTTTGTATTCTTATTTTTTTTTAATATTGTTTTTTTTATATATTTTTTTTATTTTTATTTTTTAACAGTCAATTTTTTTTTTATCACTCGTCTCACAACTCATAATAATATATTACATACATTTTTCAATCGCGATCCTCCCATCCCCCAGATCGTCGTCGTAGATCTAATCTAATTTTTTCTTAGACTCGAATGCTTGATCTCAAACGGTCGAGTTTTACCAGGCCAATTTCAAATTCGCCAGTTGAATCAGATTGTTTTTTTTCCATGGGAATAAATGTTCGATCGCGTCTATTTCCAGTTCACGACTGCAAAAAAGGCACACTAGTCATGTCTTCTCGGAATTTTTGCCAATGGAAAATCTCAATTGAAATCTCAGTGCTAATCGTGTCTCAATCGTGCAAAAACCCCCTTCCAGAAAATTCGAAAAATTCCCCTCGATGACGAAGTCGATGTTACATTATGAAAAGTGAATTTTTCACTGAGGTTTGTGTCATTTTTTTTAAAAAAGTGAATTTGTCAAACCGGTGAATGTTTTAGACGTTTTCGAGAAATTCCGTCGAAATGGCCCAAAATTTCCTCAGAAATGTTCAAATTTTAAACATTTTGCGGGAAAACCCATGGTTTTCAGGGAAAAATTGAGTTATTTTGGGGAAAAAAACATTTTCCAAGAAAATCAATTTTTTTACCAGAAAAATTGAGGTTTTTCCAAAAATTACTCAACTTTTCCAGGCCACTTAAAATTTGCAGGCCACAAAAATGAGGTGGTCTGGAACTCTCCGTTACACCCTACTAAGGCACATTTGCAATGTAGCTTTTTATTAGTTTTTTCCATTCGTTATCTTCGATTTCTCGAATCACCCACATGCGATCACGTAATTCAGTATACTTTTATTTTCAGCATATCAGCTAAGTTTCGTCATACCAGGCCGTGTTGTATACAATACTGTATACTTCCTGACAGCTTTGAAACTTTTTGTATAGATGATTTGTTTCATCATACCAGCCTGTGCAACACAAGTTGCCTGGCAGCTTTGAAACCACAAAATTTCCTCATACAAGCCAGTGTTGTATACAATCTATACACTTCCCGACAGCCTGGAAACTTTAAAATTTGCTGATAGGTTTCATGGTACAAGTCCGTGCAACATTACGTTGCCTGACAGCTTTGAAACCTGGAAGTTTCCTCATACAAGCCAGTGTTGTTTACATTTCTTATTCATCCTGACAGTTTGGAAATTCCATCAAACGCCAAGTTTCTAAAAATAAAACCAGTACAGCACACAACTGTTGGACAACTTAGAAACTCAGAAGTTCAATACCGCATGTCTGCACTATACGGAGTATTCTGTATATCTAGTGCCAGCTAGGGACTTCACAAACGGCGGATAAACTGAATTACAAAACAGTTTAACAAATGAACTGTAATAACTCGAGATTCTTCAAACAAAGAGAATCTAACAAAAGTACCAATACTCGAGTGCAAATACCAGACCAGTAGAAATAAAAACATTTTTTAGAAGAAATGCCTGGTCTCCACACCCTACAAATACTTTTAGGTGTGAAAAATATAATTGCACAAACTGTAAACAAAACTTCAATACAGTGCAACAATCAAGTGTAGACACCAAATCAGTGAAAAACAAAGAAACACTTGGTTATCTCGCACTATAAATGCGATAAGGTGTGAACATTATAATTGAACCAACTAAAAACAATCTTCAATGCAGTGCAATAATTGAGAACCATACAGCATTTCATATTTGTCAAAGTAAACACACTAACAGTTGCTTTACAGTTTACTACAAGCAAACCTACGGCTGTGTACAAGTTATATAGTCCAGGCACATTAGACATAAAAATGAGAAAGTAAGGAAAAAAATCGGAGAAAGCTGATTTTTTTATATGTTTCCGGGACACACATTGCGGATAAAGTGTGAAAAGTACCCGCGAATCCGAGTTGAGCTTTTTTAGTTATAGCGTTTTTTTGATGAAAAAAAAAAAATTAAAAAAAATTCGACCCAGCTCCATATTTCTCATTCTTATTCGCCTTAGTAGGGTGAGAATCATAAATATCGTGCTGAATTATATTGAGAATACATATCCCCAACAGAAAATGCCAAATTTGTACCAATCCCCACACTCAATGGTGAAATATTCACGAAAATGTACAAAATTACGAAAAAAAAATTATTGTTTTCATACACACAACGGTATACAACGTCCATTAAATCAAATCTACGACTACTTTGGGAGTTAAATTATATATCAAAAATTGCAGAAAGGCAGTGGCTTTATAATGATATATAACAATAGTCATTTATTCCATAATGAACTGGTGAAACGAGTGAAATATTAACCATACCCCCTAAACTCAAATTCAAACGGCATCGACTTTTCTCATTCAAATACCGTATTATAGCATCATTGTTTCAATTTCCATGTTCGATTAAATCACGTAATGTGGTGTTCGCCTACACTCAAGATGCATTGGCATGTAATGTGTGCACGCCCTTGATGTGTACTCATAAACAAATCTGTATTGTACAGACAACGCTCTTTAATTTGGATGAACTTTGGGGGACTGTTTATGCTGGTGGGTCAATCCATCATTTGATCAGTGGTCATGCATATTCAAGAGCAGTTCGTGCCCATTTGCTAACACAAATTGCCATTACAAAACTTGTGTTTGAAGAAAGCCGAACACTAGATAACATAGACTGCACAGAAGTCAATGAAATATTCTGTGGACTTGCCAGAGGTGACTGTACAACAGCTGACGCTGTCAATCAAGAAAGTGTCAACCATCTACTGTCAAAATTACACGAACTGCTCCAGAATGCGTCCGTAGGACGCACAGGAAAGCTTTGGGTACAATACTACGAGCAAATAGGTCTTCTCCAGTTGGTCTTGAGAGCAGAGCGCACAGGCGACTGGGAACTCCACACATATTGTGTTCGCAATATGATTCCAGTATTTCACGCAGGTGGTCATTTTGCATACGCAAAAAGTTCTCATCTCTATTTGCAGCAAATGAATGAGCTAACAGAAATAATGCAACAGGATGATTTGAAGTTGTTCACTGAGAAAGGTTACTTTACCATAAGGCGCTCAGATAAATTCTGGGACGGGACATATTCTGATCAGACCATAGAGCAGTGTTTAATGAGAATGTTCAAGCTCCCTGGTGGTCTCACACATGGCAGGGGAATAACCGATAGCACTGTTGCGAAATGGGTACATGGACTACCTCTTTGCTTTCCGATATGTAATGCTCTCGAAAATTTTGTTCATGTTCACACTGGTCATGGCGAACAACATCGGGATCTCCGTCAAAGTTCACAATTGACTGATGCCAATGATATCACCAAATTATTGAACTGGCTCAGAGTACATTCCCCCTTTCAGAATAGAGATCCACTACAATTCGTCTCTATAGCGACCGGGCTTGTGGCCGACGAAACTGTGAACTGTGACCAAGTTCGCAAAATTGGTGAATGTTGCGTATCGAATGTTGTAAGCAAAACGTTCAACAGCATCAAACTACGACGTGTTGACACTGTGAAGTCTTTCGCATCGATGGCAAATAGCATCAAAGTCCGTGGAAGTAAGGTAGTGATTGATCCCACAATTCTGTTCAACCGCATCACATGTGTTATTCAGTCACAAGCAGAGATGGAAGAGTATCTCAAATATGAACTCGCCCCGAAACCACCAGCATTGTTTGATTCTGCTGGAATGAGGAAGACACAGAAAAGCACGCTCGGTAAGATCCTCAAAACATACGGTTCCGAGCAAACTAAAATCCCAGAACATTCTCTGTTTGTTGTAGATGGTGGATTTTTATTGAGGGCAGTTGTATGGCCTAAACAGTCGTCATATAAGGACATATGTACATCATATTCCAATTATCTAGTGAGACATTTTGGGGCGAACGTCGTGGTTGTTTTTGATGGTTATGCTTGTACAATGTCGACAAAGGGCATGGAACAAGCCCGTAGATCTAAAGACAGGTATTCCATTGATATCAATATCTCACCCGAGTTACCAGCCACCACACCCCAATCCGATTTCCTTGCAAATGCCAAGAAAAAAACCCAACTGATCGATCTTCTAATGCAGGAGCTATCTGCTATCAATATTCAGTCCAAGCAGGCCGAGGCTGATGCTGATGTACTGATAGCCGAAACTGCACTTGACATCGCTCAAGATGACAACAATGCTGTCGTTGTGGGAACAGACACAGACTTGTTAGTCATTCTTACCTCTCGAGTTCAACCGGGATGTAATATTCACATGATGTATTCCATTACCCCAAACTTACTAGTTTCAGTTAGTGAAATAGCAACCAAAATGAGTGACCATAGAAGCAACCTCCTTGTAGCACATTCTATAAGTGGTTGTGACACTACTTCTGCACTCTTTCGAGTTGGTAAGAAGAAAGTATTCAGTACAATTGTCTCCGATGTTACTAGCGACTCACAACAGTATGTCAACACAATTTTGGCGGATGACAGTACACCAAGTGCAGTAGCCGCTGCCGGGGAACAACTTCTCCTGATCTTATACGGGAGTAAAACTGTTTCCTCTCTCGACCAATATAGATATGTCACTTACAAGCGTTATGTAGCAAAATCTAAACTGAATAAACCCATCGACCTAGCCTCACTCCCACCAAGCAGCGATGCTGCACAACAACATGTCTACAGATGTTATCTCCAGGTCCAACAATGGCTGGGCACTTCGCTTCCTCCGACGGATTGGGGGTGGTCGCTAGACATTGGACTTCTTGTACCGACTGCAGCCACAAAGCCATGTGCCCCCGATAACCTACTGAATCTGATCAGTTGTGGTTGCAAGAGTGCTTGTACAAAAAGGTGTGGGTGTAAGAAGGCAGGACTCTCTTGCTCAGGTTTGTGTAATTGCAGTTCGGATTCTTGTAACAACCACAGAAACACTGTCCTGTCGGAAATTTCTGAGTTCGATGAATAATATGTATATAGGTCATGTCATTTCTGTATATAGCGTTGATAATAGTCAATATAACTTAATCCATGTTGATTGATTTGTACATTCTGTAAATATTATTTATTGATTTTTGTACATTCTGTAAATATTATTTATTGATCTAATGCTGCCAAGCCCGAAAATAGTTGAGTTCTCATGCTGACGAATTTTATGCCAAAAGGGGAACTCGGCCAGAAGCAGAGGGGGGTCTTCCATAATGTCTATTTTGTAAGCAATGATAAAAGTCTTCAAATGGTGGTGGATTTTTTATCGTCTGTCCAACTAACATCCCGTTCTGTACTACGACCCTTTGGGCAAATCCGTTAGGAAAATCGTCATTTTTTGTGTAAATCCGATACTTTTTTGTGAATTTTCAATAATTTTTCGCAGAAATTGTCACAGAATGCACATTTTCCTCTAGGTAAATGTATATTAGACATTATGTAGCTCGAAATACGCGTAAACAAAAAATACAGTTGGATCAATTCGAGGTTACAAAGTTCGTGCGATTTTTTTTGATTTTTTTCAAACGCGTTTTCGAAAAAAGGCTGTAGAAAAAAAGCTCAACTGGGATTTTAGGGGACTTTTGGCTTATCGTTCAGTGACATGTACTCGACATTCCCTGAAAAAATCAGCTTTCTCCGATTTTTTTCCCTAGTGAAACCTAATGTTCTTGGGCTATATAACACTACATCGAATAATATGTGGTGCGTCTCAGTCCCCACACACAGTGACCGATATTATAATTTTATATTCAAATATCGACAAAGTTTCAATAAACTCGGACGTTTTCAATAAATTGAAGTCCTGGTGTATTTGTTTATTTGAAAAAGCCATAAATGTTGAATCTAGTCATACATAGCGGATTAAACTCCGGGCAAGTATAAATGGGCTTCGGGTCAAACAAATTATATACCGAAGCAAATATAAGCACTATAATAAAATTAGCTTTTTCGTCACGAGCTTAAAGCGCGAAGAGCTGACAAGACACAAAATGCATTGCCCAAATGCTTTCAGTCCAACGACCATATTTCTTTAGTGTCGACAGTTATTTACTTAGACAATGGCCCAGGCCTAATGATTAAAATGGGCATACCCCAAACAACGCAGCATGCACATACCGATAAGCCTTTTAATACGGGCTTCATAGATCTTGCATGCCTGAAACTGATACGGTCTTACATGTTGGCTATTATACTGACCTAATAATAGGGCTGCATCCATTCACTGGAATACTAATAGCCCTGACGTCATTTCATTCAAATCGATCAGTATTCAGTGAAGCACGTGCATTCAACAATGTACCATGCACTCACAGATGCGCCTTAGAGCGAGGGCTAGTATAATATAGGCTGCATCCACTGAGTGACATACGCGCCCACGCCTAAGTAGCATGCGTTCACAGATGAGCCCTAGGGAGAGGGCTAGGGGTGGATGGAGGAAACGGGTAGCTAAGCCATTTACCCTTGGTTCTCCAGCAGTGCCATCGCTTAATACGCACACCAAACATCGAGGCGATGTCAGAAACCAATCATACTAGACGCCGTATAATATGGGCTGCATCTACCAAGTGGTAAACACACGCGCCCCAGCAGCAGTTGCTCGAAATCCACAAACCACGCAACTTATGAATCGAGTAACAGGGACTAATCTCACTCACTGTAAAGCACAGGCACATGAAATGCCTACATCATAGTTGATCGACCTTCCATTTTATCAAGGTCGCCAATAAATTCCAACTCAACTGTCGTATCACCAGTGCCAGTCTGAATTATCTACCGAACTGTCTTCAGACAAATACACTTTAATGTCAATAATGACATACCCAGATAATGGGCTGAAGTTTTGAGCAATACATAACTAACATGTTGAATCACGAATTGACAGACTATATAAAACCGTACTTGGCAAAGGGTTAAAATAAATGCCTACTCTCAACGAGCCAAGAACGAGTCATTTCAGTGTAATGGGCAAAGGGTTAAAATGTACACCTACTCCCGCTAAACCTTTCATTGGCCATTTAGCCAATTTGGCCGCACCAGTGAGTGCGCCTAACCTCCATAACAGATACAGAGACCCCTGATGGGCATTTGCTGACGCAATATTACAATCGCGACCAGCAGTAATATTCTAATAACACCGCACGTACAACAATTTGCTTAAGCATTAAACCTCCCTTCTTAGCGCAAAACGCACTGTAGGGAGGAGCAGTATGTTTAACCCAGGAACGCCCACCCAACCTGTGGGGAAGAAGGTACTTTGTACTTCATTCATAACAATGCCAATTAATTTTACACTACGGCGGTCAAATATACTACACTCATGACCCTCTAATAGTGCACAAACTTGTATTTTGTAGAACAGCACTTAATAACATGTAAAATGGATAATACCAAACCATGTGCTGTTGTTTCCGAACGAGTCATTCAGAAAATGAAGGATAAACAGTGCCTATCGGCCAATAATCACATTATCTGACATTCTGTTACTAACAATGATTAAAACAACAGGCGCGAATAAACACTGCAGACGTGTTCTCGGGAATTTGTGGTTGAACACTTGTATGCACCTGTCCAATCGCCCAAGGACGTTGGGCTAATCCTGTACTGAGCACACTTATTATAAAAATTTCACTCCAAGGTCAAGTACAGGGAGACTTCAGTCAATTTTGCTCACTTTCATAAGCTTCCATGGCTGCTCTGGGCTACTCGGTGGTTGACTGCCCTCCCTTATTTAATCAAGAAGCTTGGTCAAGATTACGCCGTCTGGGTGCTGGAATGTCCTATGTCCCCATGGGACATAGGACATTCTAGCACTAAGGCGAAGATTAGGGTCAAATGTTCAAGGATGATCACAAGTTCAGTGAGAAGTTAAGGTCAGGTCAAAAGATTATGGTCATATCATAGGTCATGGCCAGGTCAAAATGTGAAGGTCATACAATGGTCAAGGTCAGGTAACTGTCGAAGTTGGTTACCATGTCGAATACAGCCCAATTAGGACTTCCGTTGTCGGTACCGGTTACCATATCGCATGCAACCCAATCATGACTTCCCCTGTCGGCGCTGGCTACCATGTCGCATCCACCCCAATTAGGACGACTTCCACTGTCGGCGTTGGTTAGCATGCAGCCAAATTAGGAGGACTTCACCTGTCGCTGCTGGTTACCATGTCAGATGCAGCCCAATTAGGACAACTTCTGCTGTCGTCGATGGTTATGAAGTCACATGCGGCTCAATTAGGAGGACTTCCACTGTCCGTGCTGTTCATCTAGTCAGATGCTGCCCAATTATGACTTCCACTGTCGACGCTGGTTACCAGGCCGCATGTAGCCCAATTAGGATTTCCACTGTCGGCGCTGGTTACCAGGTGGCTTGTAGCCCAATTAGGACTTCCACTGTCGGCGCTGGTTAGCAGGTCGCATGTAGCCCAATTAGGACTCCCACTATCGGCGCTGATTACCAGGTCGCATGTAGCCCAAGTAGAACTCCCACTGTCGCCGCTAGTTACCATGCCGCATGTAGCCCAATTATGACTTCCACTGTCGGCGCTGATTACCAGGTCGCATGTAGCCCAAATAGGACTCCCACTGTCAGCGCTAGTTACCATGTCTTATTTCACTCAAAACAGGTCTTGTTTACCACAGTAAACAAGCAGTATTCCACTTCCTAGGATTCCAATGGGGACATAAGCAAGCCAATTCTGATTCCCAAATGAGTAGTAATTCCGTGTGCCAGCCTTATAAGACAATAAAGAATTTCAGCTCCTAATCAAATTAGCGAGATTTATCATCTCCTACATCTGATTTCCTTGTAAAAGGTGTTTCTAATTTGCTAGGCTGCACACAGTTTTACACTAGGGTTCCTACAGGCAAGCAGGCCCGAAAGTAAGGAGATTACATCAGGGTTGGCGGTACCGTGGGGGGGGGGGGGGGGGGGGGCTTCAGCCCCTCCACCTTTTTGCCGGGCCAAGTTTTTTGTATGCATATATTTTAACACAACAATTGACTGATGAAACAAGGGGCGGAACCAGAGTCCCCCCCCCCCCCCCACACACTCACACACACATTTTCGCCAGGTCTGTTTTTCTTGTACTGGTTCAGTTTTGATGGATTTCGGATCATTTTTTGCAGGAAGTGGCAGCAAACATTAAAATGTATACAGTCTGTTAAAAATCGGTTAACTGAAGTAGCTCGTAATCTTACAGACATACAAGTACCAAATCCACCCCCAGACAAGAAAATCCACAGACAGTATATCTGCTGTAAACGTCTGGTAAAGCATACAGGTGAGGTCTATTTACCAGCTTTGGTCGTGTTACGACCAAAGCTGATAAATAGACCTCACCTGTATGCTTTACCAACGTTTTTTAAAGTGCGCAATCTTTCAAATACATCTCCTGAAAAATCTCAAAATATCCACTCAGATGCATGGAAATAGGGGTTTGGGGACCCTGGAATTTAAAATTTTCATACCAACGCCCATCCATCGCCCGATACAGCCCCCCATTAATGGGTTATGAATGAACTGTTTATTCAAGAAATATGACAAATAACATCAGTAATAATTACAAACTGATGTAGTAGTTGAGTTTGTATCATTGTTGATAGGATCAGGGTTGGGGCGAATACATTGTAAATGTATTGAATACTAATACGAATACTTCGAAATTTTACGAATACGAATACACAAATTTCAAATATATTGAATACGAATACTTTACAATGTATTCATGAATACGAATATGAATACTTGAATACTTTTCAAAATTATTTCTTGTAAATGGGTGATAATTTGATCATTCTTATTGGGATTAAGGGTGTAAGGGATTATAGGTGAAGAATTAGTTTTTCAGCGGGTGGATCTCTTAATCCTTTAGAATCCAATCAACAGACATAAGTTGGTATTAATGACAAACAAAAGAAATAAAAAAAATTTCAAATATCAATTTATTTAGAAAACAATTAGCAAAATTTGCACAGTACTCATCCAATGTTTTGTTGTTTAGTGCATACACAGTAATCATTAAATAGAGAACTGTGAGAAATTTACACAATTTTTTTAGGTATTTTTTAAAGTTTTTTTCTTCTAAACTGCATGTTATGACTTCCAATAATGTCTATTATTTGTGGCTAATTGTGGCTTCTTTGCTTCATGTCTTTTATTAATATTTAAACATACATTGCTGGTGAGAATAAAAAATGAAAGAGTCAATGACTCTGTAGCTCAACTTGGATATGACAGGAATTAGTACTTGCTGTGACCAAGACAACTGAATAATGAATATGACAGGAATTAGTATTTATTTTGGCCCAGTCAACAATAATAAAAGAATTACAAGGTGACTGTAATGGACTACAGATTAAGACCAATCATTGTAGATTATTATTTTTGTGTGGAAATTTTCAGTCCCAAACAAAATATTTTCAGACTAAAATTTTTTCTTCTTCTTCTTAAAATTGACCAAAATGCATCAAAACACAAAAAACTAATTTCCGGAAGTCCCACCCGGACCACTAATTTGCATAATTTATTCACGAGAAAAACTCTGTATTATATGTAATGTATCCCATGGTACTAAACATTCATACAAAAATTTATTCAAATCAGATCTTTCATTTGGAAGTTCTGCGCAAAAATCTGATTGCAATTATTTTGAACAAAATGGCTGCTAGCGGCCATCTTGAATTTCAGACTGGACCCAAAAACACTCCTTCTCGTCCCACAGTGATAACAAAGGTACCCAAGAAGTTTCGTGAAGATCGGTTCATAAATACGGCCTCTAGCCCGAGCCGTATTGGGATTTGCACTCACAGTGCTGAAAGTAACACTAAATAAATCAAAGTTACCCTAATTTGCATAATTTACGCACAAGAAAAAAACCTGTAATATATGTAATGTATCCCATGGTACTAAACATTCATACAAAAAATTATTCAAATCAGAGCTTTCATATGGAAGTTCTGTACAAAAAACAGATGTTGGCATCGTCGGTACAAAATGGCTGCTGGCAGCCATCTGGAATTTGGGACTGCACCCAAAAACACTCGTTCTCGTCCCACGGTCATAACAAAGGTACCCAAGAAGTTTCGTAAAGATTGGTTCATAAATACGGCCTCTAGCCCGAGCCATAGCAGCTTGGCACTTACAGCTCTGAAAGTAAAACTAAATAAATCAAAGTTAGTCTAATTTGCATAATTTACGCACGAGAAAAAAACCCGTATTATGTGATGTATCCCATTGTACTATACATTTATACAAAACTTTATTCAAATCAGAACTTTCATACAGAAGTTCTGTACAAAAAACTGATTTTTGCATCATCGGTACAAAATGGCCACTGGCAGCCAGCTTGAATTTTGTACCACACCCAAAAACACTCGTTCCCGTCCCAGGGTCATAACAAAGGTACCCAAGAAGTTTCGTAAAGATTGGTTCATAAATACGGCCTCTAGCCCGAGCCATAGCAGCTTGGCACTTACAGCTCTGAAAGTAACACTAAATAAATCAAAGTCAGTCTAATTTGCATAATTTACGCACAAGAAAAAAACCCGTATTATATGTGATGTATCCCATGGTACTAAACATTTATACAAAACTTTATTCAAATCAGAACTTTCATACAGAAGTTCTGTACAAAAAACTGATTTTTGCATCATCGGTACAAAATGGCTGCTGGCAGCCATCTTGAATTTCGGACCACACCTAAAAACACTCGTTCCCGTCCCAGGGTCATAACAAAGGTACACAAGAAGTTTCGTAAAGATCGGTTCATAAATACGACCTCTAGCCTGAGCCATAGCCAATTGTTGACGTACGGACAGACGGACGACGGACGACGGGCCATGACAATAGCTCAAATTTGACTTCGTGAAAGTTGAGCTAAAAACTGGCCAGTGCAATTCACAAAAATCAATTAAGCAATTACTGCACTATTAGAAAAATGTTGTAATCCATGCACAGTAATTTTACAGATCTATCAGTCAACACCCTATTTCTACTATTACTGTAGAAAAATATTAGATTAGTATTAATTGGATAATGGAGTTGTTTAGGGATTAAAAATCAATACTTTGGCCAGACTGATATCCTTTGTCCAAAGAATAATCTGTACAGTTACAATGTTCAGTTTACAATGAAACAAATTTTGAACAATGAAGAGTTTGCTATCAAAAGGCAGATAAATAATTGTACTTACCTTCATGTGTAGTATGAAGTTTGATGTACTATTTGCTGGACCTGGTATGTGCACTTCAAAAGTATTGGTTTAATTCTTTACTACTTTCTAATAGAGATAATCACAATATTTTTTCTACAAATACTGTATACATGTGTATTAAAAACAAGAAAAGTATTCAAAAAGTATTCATGAATACACCTCAAATTTGACTGTATTCAAATACGAATACTTTAAAATTGCATGAATACTGAATACATTTGAATACTTGAAAAAATGTATTGAATACGACTGAATACCGAATACGAATACCCCAACCCTGGATAGGATAGAACATTAATGAAAGTGTCAATGACACTGTAGCTCAACTTGTCAAGACAAAGACATGTACATGTATAGTATGTGACACAGCAATGACAAACATCTAGGTAATGACCTGATAACAAAGGTACATATAAAGTATTGTAACAGTCTGTACATAAATACTGACCGTTGCCTGTAACAAATGTATAGGTAAAGTATTGTAAAGGTGGGTGACAGTCAGATGTTAAACTAGAAAAAAATCTTTGAGTCCCAGAGTGGGTCTGACTGAACCCCAAAATATTTGTTCTCATAGCACTGTGATAACAA
Source organism: Pictodentalium vernedei (assembly GCA_031216915.1). Taxonomy (NCBI): domain Eukaryota; kingdom Metazoa; phylum Mollusca; class Scaphopoda; order Dentaliida; family Dentaliidae; genus Pictodentalium; species Pictodentalium vernedei. Next base: position 461,508,807 of record CM062290.1, read on the forward strand.
AGGCACCCCAAAACACACTCATTCCTGTCCCAAGGTGAAAACAAAGGTACCCAAGAAGTTTCGTGAAGATCAGTTCACAAATATGAGCTGTGTAGAAGTTGTGACAAAAAACTGATTGGACCTAATTTCGGTACAAAATGGCCACTGGCAGCCATCTTGAATTCTGGACTGCACCCAGAAACACTCATTCTCGTCCCAAGGAGATAACAAAGGTACCCAAGAAGTTTTGTGAAGATCGGTTCATAAATACAGCCTCTAGCCCGAGCCGTATTGACATGTGCACTTACAGTGTATAAGTAGCACTGAATAAATCAAAGTTCATCTAATTTGCATAATTTCTGCACGAGAAAAAAACCCTTACTATATGTGATGTATTCCATGTTACTAAACATGCATACAAAAATATATTCAAATCAGAACTTTCATGCAGAAGTTCTGCACAAAAGACTGATTGCACTAATTTTGGTACAAAATGGCTGCTGGTGGCCATATTGAATTTTGGACCACACCCAAAAACACTCGTTCTCATCCCACGGTGATAACAAAGGTACACAAGAAGTTTCGTAAAAATTGGTTCATAAATACGGCCTCTAGCCTGAGCCGTATATAGAAGTTGTGCACAAAAAACTGATTAGACCTAATTTCGGTACAAAATGGCCACTGGCAGCCATCTTGAATTTTGTACCGCACACAGAAACACTCGTTCTCGTCCCAAGGTGATAACAAAGGTACCCAAGACGTTTCGTGAAGATCGGTTCATAAATACAGACTCTAGCCCGAGCCGTATTGACATGTGTACTTACTGTAAGTAGCACTGAAAAAATCAAAGTTCATCTAATTTGCATAATTTCTGCACGAGAAAATAACCTGTATTATATGTGATGTATCCCATGGTACTAAACATTCATACAAAAAATTATTCAAATCATAGCTTTCATATGGAAGTTCTGTACAAAAAACAGATTTCTGCATCGTCGGTACAAAATGGCGGCTGGCAGCCATCTTGAATTTCGGACCAAACCCAAAAACACTCGTTCTCGTCCCACGGTCATAACAAAGGTACCCAAGAAGTTTCGTAAAGATCGGTTCATAAATACGGCCTCTAGCCCGAGCCATATCCAATTGTTGACGGACAGACGGCCAGACGGACGACGGGCCATGGCATAAGCTCAAATTTGGCTTCGCCAAAGTTGAGCTAATAAATGAAAAACTAATATCAACAGAAAAGTGGTAAGAACAAAATTGTTGAAGGGAGATGCTAGAAGTATACACTTTTATCACATGACTCGTCCTTTTTGTTCACTCTAAAACATTTGATATTTTGTTTTCATATTAATCAGTGATAAATAAAGCCCTCCGTCAATTCCATTGGTCAGTTTCAAAACTAGACAATTCGATTGGCTGAACAAAATAAAACTGGGCCACATTTTCATAAATTGCATAATTAGAGTTGGGAGCTTTCATTGGTCAATTTCAAAACTGGACAATTTGTTTGGCTAAACAAAATACAACTGGGTCACATTTGCATAATTTCAGTTGGGAGAATTTACGTCGAGGTGCTAACAACTGAACAATGGAACTCCCACTTGTTATTCAAGACACAATTGTCAGAGTGAAGGCTACCCTTGCCACCACCTGGGGTATCCAGGTGCTCAAGGGTAAAATTCACCTGACAGTGGATTTTGATAGAGAATCGGAACCGCCGTCCGTGGAGATGTGTAGTACCTTTCGTGAGAGGATTTCCCCTCACACTGGTCACCCTCCTAGTGATGCGGATAAGCTGGATGAAGGCCGCTGGAGCAACACAGCCACCAAGAAGAAGAGGACGAGAAAGAAGGGACCCTCCGCCAGACGACGAGATGCCCGCCGAATGACGGAGTTTCTGGAGAGGAAGAAGGAGAAGGAAGAGAAGGAGGCAAGTGAGGGCGTCAAAGGGTCAACACCTGTCACCTCTGACCAACCCTTGTCCAGCTCGGCATCCCCCTCCCAGGAGGTGGGTCCGGAGGACTATGGGTCGTCAGGTGACAGATCGATCTCCAACCCATCTGACTCTTCATCTGAAGAGAAGATGGAGGAAGACGATCTGTCTATGGTACAGGAAGTTGTCCCAGACGACGCACCTTCCACCCCTCCAGCTCTTGCTTCTCCGGCTTCTTCGGACCAGGAGTCTGACCAGGAGGAGAGCATCCTGGATTCCGTGGAGGCATTCCTCGGGGAGGAGATCCCGTGCGAGTACTTCCGTGCAACACTCCAGGAGACATACAACAACCAACAAGAAGCAGGTATCTCATCCGAAATAACCAGGTCAATACTGAATATGATCATCGGAAATTACAACAGCCCTCAAAAAAGCTCTCAAGAAACAGCAGCAAGGATCAGGCCGTACACCGCCAAAGAAGGGCCTACTCTTCCCCCGATCCGAAAACACCACCTACAACTATCTCACCGACGCATCCTCCTCCCAAGAAAAACCGCAGGAGACACAGACGCCGCTGATTACCTGAGCTCCTTCCCCCCTTTTCCACATCCAGACAAGCCAAATCTTATACAGTTAAAGAGGGTCGAAAGGGGCTTGTCCCCCATATCGTCCCTGCGCGCCTTCGGCGCGCCAAACCATTTCTTTCGAATTTACGTTATCTGTCCTATTTAGGGTGGGTTATATTGTATTAATCTTTTACCTACAAGAAAAATGCCATTCATTTTTTTTTTATATTTTCACTTTTTACTTCCAAAACATAGGTTATTAACCCTCATTGGAACGAGCTCGTTCCAATGAGGGGTCATAACCTATGTTTTGGAAGCAAAAAATGAAAATTTTTAGTTATACGAGGATGTTTTTTCCAAGTGCCGTCTGCAACTCAAGTTAGGTGATGGGTTAAAAAGTCATACTAAGTGGCTAATTTGTGCGTGTGTGTGTCATGTGATAAATAGAATATGAAACAAGAGGCCTGTCACGCCTAGAGAGCTCCGCTGAGGGTCACTGATCGCATGGGCATGTTTTCCAATACTAATATTGTTACAAACTTTACCCGAAAAATTTTCAGTTGTCACGAAAATTATGGCTTGGATCGATTATACACCACCTATTGACATTACATGACGTTATAAAGATTTTCTTGATCCTGTGACCTGTGACCTTGACCCTGTGGATTTACAGACCGCAGAATAATTGATGACACACCGCCCATTGATAATACATATTGTTATGAAGTTTGGTGGAAAAATATTCAGCGGTTTAGAAATTATGGCTCGGACAAATAAAATGTTGACGACAGACGGATGGACGGACAGACGGACAGACGGACGACAGACGACGGACGAATCAGTATAAGAAAAGCTCTGCTGACTTTGTCAGCGGAGCTAATGAGTGTTTTTCTCATATAATATTTATGAAACTCGTCCAAATTTTCCATTTGGGCTCGCCAAAACGGAAAATTCTCAGACTCGTTTCATAAATATTATATGAGAAAAACACTCATTCCATATCCTCTATATATGGAAACATGGGTTATGCTATTTAATATGCTGGTAACCTAAGAGGTGTATTGCTTTCCCATCTCAGTTTTAGAATGGTAGTCGCGCTGCTTACAATTTAACAAAATTTCCGACAAAACTGATAGCAACGGCTAATGCTCAATCTCACTTTGGCGCGATCACGTGTTTGTTGTTGCTATTTATTCTGGCAGAAATGCTGTTAAGATGTAAATGGGATGTCACTCTATTCAAATGTTATGCGTTACGTCCATAAAATACAAACACAGAGACAAGACACAGGTGAATCTGTCCACAAAACTGCGTTGAAACGAAACTGATATTCACATTTTTTTTTCTTCTCTTTGTTTGTTTGTTTTGTATCATTCATGTGTTCATATTTGAATATGTTTTACTATATGTTTCATGTCATATACCCATGTTTGGAAATGAACGACAATAAATAAATAATAAATAATAATGTGGATACAATGGGCAACCATTGTGTCAAATTAGTTCTGAAGGATTGTGTAAAGTGGGACCTTTTGTGGCACTTGCCTTGCGCCCCGCCTGTGATGCATCAGCAGTATGCTCCGTTGAGTTGAACTGAGAATTTCATGGAATGAACAGTGTATGCAAGTTTGTGAGGTTCAATCCCGTTTGTCCCACTTCTGGATTTTCACACCTCGGGATAGATTTCCTGGTTGTCCCACGTTGCTTAAAACAACATGTTATAGTCTTTATTATACTAGTCTTTATTATAATCTGAACGCAGGTTCACCTGATATGGTGATCATTTATTAATGAGCATTTATCACAGAATTGTTTTTAAAAATGATTAATTTTAACCGGTGAATTATACACAACATTCGGTCAATCGTTTTAAGTTTTTGGTATATGTATTTGACATTTAGCAGAAATGTTTCACAATTTCATTTTTCGAATGACGATGTTCAGAACCTGGTGGAAAAACTACCCACACTACAGTCGTGTCACAGTGCGCTATACCGCCAACGGCCAAAGCTGATTCCAAAAATACCCAAAACAGTGTCAGAACTGGACTTAAAGGAAGAATGGGCTGAAACGTCAACAGGGGAACGATTTCTACTTGTGAATGCTACTGATGATAACATATTGATATTTGCGACGGATAAAAATCTTCAGCAAATAGTAGCAACGGACACTGTCTATGGTGATGGAACATTTTATACGTGCCCAACCTCATTTTTTCAGGTTATACACACTGCATGGTTTTGTTGATGGCCATATGTATCCACTTGTATATGCCCTTCTTCCTGGAAAGAGTGAGGTCATTTACAGGAAGTTTTTTTCATCTCCTAAAAGAAGCTTGTGTCGCCAGAGAGCTTAATTTACACTCTTCAGTGATGTTTTTTGACTTTGAAATAGCGGTACGAAATGCAGCTAGAAATGAATTCCCTGGTGTGAGCATCAAAGGGTGCTTTTTCCATTATACTCAGTGTTTATGGAGCAAGACACAAAGCACCGGCTTACAAACTGAATATAAAGAAGATGAGGAAGTTCGCAGACTTGTACGCAGGGCTGCCGTTTTGCCATTAGTGCCAGAGGAACCAGTTGAAGACGTGTGGTTTTTTGCACTAGACGAGTTTGGAATGTCGGATTCCACTGTTAATGCCACACCATTTACTGACTATGTAACTACCCAATGGGTTGAAGGCGAAACAACTTCATGGAATCATTTCCACACAGAGGGGCCCAGGACCACAAATCATTTAGAAGGATGGCACAGCAAAATAAAAAAGCAGATCCAAACTGCTCATCCAAATATATACAGCCTTATAGACCACCTAAAAGCCATCCAATCATTCAATGAAGTCTCGCAGATGCAGCTTGCGGCAGGTGGCCTTCCTGCACCGAAAAAACGAAAGTATACAAATATTGACAGCAGGCTTAATACTCTCTCTCAAACAAAGACTTTTGAATGGAGAGACAGACATTTTACAATATGCAGACCATGCTTCAGATCTGTTACATTTAGAAGGTTAAATATTGAATGAATGAATGAATGTATAATTTATTATTGATATTCAACATAATATAAATAATACTTTTAAACAACTAGTTAAAATTGTGCTAATTATTTCAAGATATTTTTATTCTATGCACGTCTAATTTTCAGCAAATAAAACACTAATGTGAAATAAACTATAAATCAAAACCTTTCATCAAACCGCCTAACAAGTAATTAAAACTTCCCGATTGTCCCACTTTTTTTATTACGTTTTAACTACCTGAATTAAGAGAGTGGGACAAATGGGAAGTCACCGCTTGGGTTGATACGGGTAATAATGCAAGTCAGAGAGCACTGCGGTAGATTCGTCATTAATATTACATTTCTTTATTATCCAGGCCTTGAGAGCTTACATCGAAATCTGTCAACGGGTTACGTTATATAATGTGACGGGAACCTATAAGGAAAAAAGGATTGTGATACTTTTCTCTGTGTTTATAACGCCAGCCATTCTGTTAACGCGCGTTAGTTGTTATTTATTTGGACCGATGTTTGGCAATCGCATCTAACATCGGCCGCTTTTAAGTCATCGGTTGACCATCGGCTCGAGCCGATGGTTACTTAGAACAGCATTTGATCAAAATTGTTCGTATTTATGTTTAATTCACGATTTCATACAAGCAATATGAAGCTTAACAAGTTGCCACAATGATTGGCAGGAATCATGATTGGTCTTATCTCATTGATTGGTCTGACCCCCCCCCCCCCACACACACCTGATAGCTGTTCCAAGACACAGAAGCCACGTGTAAAGTGATGACTCTATGAAATACATCAGCAGAAACAAGTTAACCCTTTACCCATTTATTCTATTTTGTGAATACGCAAGGCCTTTCAAGGCCTCCAATCCTAGTTTCCAGAATATCAAGACCCTGAATGGCCTGTAATCAAATCCAAGGCCATTCCTTGATTCCACAACGCATCCCAGGATCTATGTATTCACTATTGATATTTGTTCTATTTTGTGAATACTCAAGGCCTTTCAAGGACTCCAGTCATATTTTCCCCAATTTCAAGGCTTTGAATGGATTGTAATTGAGTTTGGGGCCATTCCTTGATTCAGAGGCCTCACAGAAATTCAATATTGGCATTTACATTCAGAGAACAAATCAGAAACACGGTTTAATCATGTTAGGGTGTTTTTTATTCATCCACTATTATGTACAATAACATATAATTATTAAAAGGATATTTTACAACATTTTATATGAAAATCAAGTGCATATCTTGACGAGTCAGGTGTTTGTTATCCCCAAATTAGATTTAATTTTTTTACACCAATGCATCAATTTGCGAAGAGTTCAGGACAATGTTAAGTTGCAATGTTTCCAGGTGAGATTTCATCCAACAAACATATCCACTTAGCTCCACATTCCAGTATCAGTATATCTTCTAGATCTATCACCCTATAAACACATGATTCTCACCAGAAACAGAGATTTTTCTGGGACAGTGCCATCTAAAAAAAATGACTAAATTGGGAATTAAGAAATTTCAAAATACAGTGTAGCCCACTTAATTGGATATCTTTTAACTGAATAACCCTGTTAATTGAATATATTTATTTACTGATGTTTGAGGTCACATATTTATGTGTTAATTGAATATAATTTCCCAACACAAAATCATTTACCATACCTCCAGTATAAATTTGACCTGTTAATTGAATACAGTTTAGAGTAAACTCCTTTTAATAGAATAAAAAATCTTGTAACCTGTCTAGAAATTACGCGGACTCTCCCCAGTTTTCATTTGTTTATAGAAAACATGGCCTCAGTACATCCAATACAGGCATTTAATCTATTATATTTTGTTTGACAGAACTCATATAGCTCTGTCAAACAAGATATAATAGATTAAATGCTAAGTTTATCTCTAGAATATAGGAAAGTGACACAATTCCTGTTAATTGAATACTCCTGTCAATTGAATAATTTTCATTGGTAAAGAGGCTATTCAATTAACAGGTTCCACTGTGTAGAATGTGAATCCCTCACTGTATTGAGCTCATAAGCCATAATTTGGGAAGAGAAATTGCTAACTGAAAATAAAATGATTCTAATTTTGATTTGACGGGGTACAAGTACATTGATTGTTCTCGAAGTAAGATAAGTGTTTGACCGAATAAAACATACCTTAGTCCCATACAATGACTAGATATTAATTTTGTACTCTTAATTTGATACTAATTATATGGCTTCAGTTATATTCGAGTGACATATTAAAAATTTAATATTTTGAAGAACAGATGTTAATATTAACCAGTAGAATGCTGGAAGCCCATAACTGGGCTTTATTTATTTATTGTCATTTAAGGTCACATATTTATGCACAATGGCTAATCATGACCGTGACAGTTTTACGGGTGGAGGAAGCCGGAGTACCCGGAGAGAACCACCGAGCAACGACGAGCAGCTGCCAGCTCCCCAACATCGTAACTCCGCACTGCAGCACAGGCAGGGTTAGATTGGTTGGAGACATGCGTACCATCGACGTGCAGTACGCCTTAGTACACGGCGTCATCGTGCCCCCATGCGGACAATCGAGATGAAGTGTCTTGCCCAAGGACACAACGCGGTTGCCGCAGGTGGGATTCGAACCGAGGACCTCTCGGCTTGCAGCCTGCACCTCTACCTACTGAGCCACCGCGCTCCCTAACTGGGCTTTATTCTGAAATGCAGATATCACAAATTAAAGGCTTCAAATCCAGTGGATGTGCCTCTTATTAACTTTGAACTGAAATTATTTGGTCTGCATAGATTTGCCTGTTACAATTTGTTAGAGTGTGCCTCTCCCACAAATTTTAATGAGGCAAAGACATATGAACAAATTATGATGACAGAAAAAAAATTATAGCAGAGTACCCATTAGCATCAATTGTATTTGAATGACTCATTAAAATTGATTATTTCAAGGAACAGCAGTTAATTACGCCTAAATACCCATTTCAGACAAAATACAGGCATTACTGGGAAGTTTCATAAAGATTTTATCACACGATTACCTCTCTGTCTTATATTCCAGAAGATAAGAGATATGTACTATTGATGTGCGTTTGTTTATTGAAGTTTAACAGGTTGAAGAAGCCACTATACCTGGTGCAGACACCAAACAATGGTGAGTACCTATCAAACTTTGCAACCTGCTGAACCCAGACTAAGCATTGTCAGCATTGGGTGAGGCCAGGTGCACCACTGTGTTATCCTATACCTTAGTACACAATGCAACTGTGCTCCCACATAGACAATAAAGATTATTAATTTATTTATTGGAGTTTATTGACAGTTTCGACAGTCAGGGTCACCTCATGTCTGTCAGTTTTACAGGTAGAGAAAGCTGGAGTGAACCACTGAGCAAAGACGAGCGACTGTTAGACTCCCCAACATACTAACTTCACAGGGGGGTTAGCAGCAGCTGAAAGGTGCACCATCAACGTACAGAATGCCTTAGTACAGAACACAATCGTGCCCCATGTGGGCAATTGGGATTAACTGTCCTGCCCAAGGACACAATGCAGTTGCCGCAGGTGGGATTCGAACCGAGGCCCTCTCGGCTTGCAACCTGCATATCTACTGAGCCACAGACAATCAAGATGAAGTGTGATGTCCAAGGACACAATGCAGATGATGTGGGTCAGAATCAAACACGTGATCTTTCGATCTCATGCACATTTCTCTAACCAAGGAGCCCCCATGCTCCCTAGTATTGATGAGTGTAGTAACTTTCATTGTGAAATTCAATAAATTAGAATGTTAGAATTATTGATTTTTCTGCCTGCCAACATTCTATATGTGTGTACTGCTTACACAGTGTTCACACAATCACGTCATAAAAAGGATATCACACTGTTCCAACTTCATACAAAATTTATAAACCTTGTCCCCTAAGTTCAATTTGAGCCTCTCTAAAAGTCAGCTAAAATTGAATTTAGTAAACTAGATTTATAAATTCCTAATAATAGCAACACATTTGAGAGGATTTATTTACAGGAAATATAGGGCTGTTCAACCACTCTACCACACTAAATGCTGAAATATCAAAATTTAGAGCAACAAATTTTTCCCGTTAATACAACTAAGAATTTAACCAATTCAATCTTGTTTGACAGAGCTCATTGAGCTCTGTCAAACAAGATTAATTTGGTTAAATTCCTATTTCCATTATGGAAAAAAAAAATGAAAATCCTATTTGCATTAGGAGAAAACAAAATGCAACTAGAAAAATTCAGGACATTGACATCAGCATGCAGTGGGTTAAATATGATTTGATATTGGAATGAGGCATCATACCAAGTTATTTATTGGTGTTTAAGGTCACATATTTCGGCACAATGGCTAATCATGACCATAATAATTTTATGGGTGGAGGAAGCCGGAGTACCTGAAGAGAACCACCAGGCAATCAGCTCCCCAACATACTAACTCCACACAAGCAGGGTTAGCATTGACTGAAGACAAGTGCACCATCAACTTGCAGTACACTTTAGTACAGAATGCCACCATGCCCCCATGTGGTTAATGGGATGTAGTGTCTTGCCCAAGGACAAAACACGGTTGTCACAGGTGGGATTCAAACCGAGCTCCTCTTGGCTTGCAGCCTGCACCTCTACCTACTGAGCCACGCGCGCCCCTGCATCTTACTAAGTAACAACAAACATGACTGAAAACCGCTGTATCACAACCACAGTTAATAAAAAATACTGGATATCTTGACCATATTTATGTAATTTGATAGAGCTAAATGAGCACCAATAACACTTCACATTTCAGCACCAGCTCGTCTCATAAGAATTGTTTGAGAGCTTATAAAAATAAGTTTTTTGAGTAAGACATTTGTGATCACTAAATAATATGATGTACAGTACGTGGAGAGTGGATTGTAACTAAATCACCCACAGAGTGGAGTTATCACCCAAGCTATAACTTTCAAATTTTGTACATATCGACAAAAAACATAAGCAATGTTTCAGCCAATGGACCTCCGGGTTTAACCCGGAGGTCCATTGGCTGAAACTTTGCTGGTGCTGGTTATGCTTTGCAACAAATTTGCAATTATTCCTCGGGTGGAATATCCACTCTGTGGGTGATTTAGTGATAATACACTCTCCACATACTGTAACTGAATTCTTGTTCGTCATGAAAGCCATCAACATTCAGTATACAAATATTTATAACATTGTTTATTGAGATAACACCAACTCATCTTCACTATGAAGCCAAATTCCCTAAACTAGAAGCTTCTCCAGCAGTTAAAATATAACCTATTATAGGTTTTTAAATTTTTGAAGCTTCTTCAAAATGCAGGCTTCATACTGAACAGGAGAAAGAAAATCCAAGCACTATTCAACAACATCATAGTTAAATTTCAAACCCCAAACAAGAACTATTGCTGAATGCCATTATACCCCCACTACAGAGCTGGCCCAATGAAGCCTAAATGTATTAAAAACAAAGTAAGGATCACAACTCTACTGAAAAAATGTGGACAACTTTTTATAGAATGTTCAGGAGCGGTTTGTTATAAGGATCCCTCATACCAAATTTCAATGAAATTCATCCACTCACTGGTTAGACATCACTGTGGATGACCGAATTGATAGACAGTTGCAATGCACAGATGGTCACATGTAATCCAGTATACCCTCCATTCTGTTCAACAGTGGGGGTATAAAAGTGGACAAGACTTTTACTCACAAATTCTCTAATAGTTGTCTCGATGTCTGCTACGAATAAGCTTTCCTAGACACCCTGACCCTCTGTGTCTAATGTTTTACCTTCACCCATCAGGTTTTATTATATGACCACCAAAAATATCCCCTCAATACCAGTCGTTTGCCTGGCAATACTTACTCGATATTTAATGAAACTCTCAACTTTTCATAATTAATATCATGCCTATCTTTAAATGAGACTCTCATGACATCTGTGGCATTCATAGATTTTCGAACCAACAATCTTATAAATGCAAAATAAAAGCTTCAGTACCTTGATCATGACAAACATCCAAACTTGCCATTTTGTTTACATTTCCATTGTCATATTCAATTTTGAAAGATCTGCCACAGTCAAATAATAAAGAAATTATTAAAAGAGTTGACATTTCTCTCTCATTGGAAAGACAGTGTTCCTGCAGGCAAAGACTGATAAAATTGCTATTCAAGAAGACCGTTTCCCAACATATTCTAACATTTTTCAAGGCCATAAAATAACTAAATCCATGGATTTCCAAAGCCCTGCCTCTGCTAGTCATAATAAAAGGCCACCCGGCCACACGTCTCCTGAAAAAGTGTGCAATTTGAGGTATTTGAAAAAAATTGAATTTTTCGGAGTTGAAAAAGGGACATAACTCTGGCAAACAATATCAGACCATACCCCAATTTGAACTTGACCTGTATTTTATGTTGCTACATCTATATACCAAATTTTATTTGAATCAGTCAACAGTTATCGGGAAACCAAAGAAAGAAAGAATTTTCAAAGTTGAAAAAGGGTCATAATTCTGGCAAAAAGTGTTGGACCACACCCCGATTCGAACTTGACCTGTATTTTATGTTGATACACCTACATACCAAATTTCATTTGATTTGGCCAACTGTAACTAAAGTTATCATTGGGAAACCAAAGTAGCACGGACACTGGCTATTTTAATAGTAGCCCGAAAATTTTTCTTTCGGGGACAACTAGGAACTCTGGTCATTACCCCCTCCCTGGAAGGGAGGAGATAATGACCAGAGAATCCCAGTTATGACTATGCCTTCACAAACTGCATAGTTATTATTACGTCCTTTGTCAGCATTTTTATTTCGTAAATATTCACGGCTTTTTTCAAGGCATCCAGGTACATTTTTCAGGCTCTCAAGGCCTTGAATGACACTTAACCCTTTACCCAACGCAGACGATATCAAAATTTATTATTTTAAATATCATTTTTCAAATTTTTCAAAAAATTTCAAGAAAACCATATCATGTGACCCCTCGTTGGAACGAGCTCGTTCCAACGAGGGGTCACATGATATGGTTTTCTTGAAATTTTTTGAAAAATAATATTTTTTCAACTGCTGAATTTTCATATTACGCGGGCGGATTTGGCCGATTCGTTGGGTAAAGGGTTAAGTCAAATTCAAGGCCATTCCTTGAATCCAAGGTCCCACAGGAACCCTGCAAGATCAGTCAGATCAAACATGATGCGATACATCTATGGTGTCATGTTTGATCTATCTGGTCTTATCAACTTGGCATAATCCGACGACCCAGACCAACTGACTGTTGTAACACCCTATATATTAATGTTTTGAATATTTCATTGTTCTTTTTCTTTTCGACTGTTGAGATTTTGTAGGGGAGATAAGCAGACAGAGAATCTTGACTGGATTGTGACCCATATTCATTTTGATGTCGAATCTGAAGTTGCTATTTGGTTTGATTCAAAACTGACTGCCTTATCCCATTCCCTTTCTTATCTAATCACAGGAATATACCTTGGTGTCAGTCATCTATGTCATCTCTTAAAACGTATAGTTCAGATGAAGCTGTACACAAAAAAAATTATGAAAATAAAGACTGGGTGTAATTTCCAGTGTATTAACTGAAACAGCATCTATATCCACGCCACTACAAATGCTAATCCAGTCTCATTAGTCACCACTAGTGCCCTGCAAGTCAGATATTTCAGTTTGAGTCGATTCTTGATTCGATTCTAGTTTAAAACTCGCGAGTAGAGTCATTTTTCAAGTCGATTCTTATAAAACCGATGGCCTGATTTCTTCTCAACAGAGAGGGATTTAACGTTCTTTCATCCCGTTAAACGGAAGTATATGGACTGGAGTGCACTTCATTCTACACAAATAGAGTTATCTACCATCCACTGGGCGTTTCTACTTGAGAGCAAAGCCTTATCTTGAAGTGATGAATCCCGTTATGACTTATGTATAATGCCGACTTTACTAAGGCCGAGATGAGGTGTCAGTAAATCGTGTTGGTATCATTTAACAGTGATACAAACAGGGTTTTGTAACATATTTTCCTACTTCTTTCATGGCCAAACTGGATTATTGCATCATTAAAAGAAATATCCTCACAATGAAAACTTTATCGGGACCGAATCGACTTGAGAAAAAGGACATCTGCAATCGTAGGCAAGTCGATTTTGCATTCCAACTCGAGATTTGACTCAAAATACGAGTAATCACACGGCCCTAGTCACCACCACTCTTGATAGCATATTTAAAGTTTTCAAACAAATCTACGATGAGCTGTTGCTAGAGACAAGCACTGTACATTACCTAGTATGGGTAATTCCAGCACCCATTCCTGTCTTTGAAATATAATACTTACCAGGTAATATTCCAACTACATCATCAAGGTATGCCTTCAATGAAGGCATGCCTTGATGATGAAGTTGGAATATTTTATCGGTCAGGACTTGCCAATCACAGTCGAAACAAAATCAGGTTTACAGCACCTTGCACCCCCACCCCTCCCCCATCCACCCCTTGCTCTCCCAATCAGGCATTTTCAAAATGCCCCTGATTTGATGCCAAATAATCATACCAATTTGATTTGGGGGTTAACTCTTTACCTAACATGAAAAGCAGACGACACTTGCAAAAAAAATTCTTGAATAACTATTTTTTTTCATTTTTTGTCTCAAAAACATAGGTTATGACCCCTCATTGGAACGAGCTCGACGAGCTCGTTCCAATGAGGGGTCATAACCTATGTTTTTGAGACAAAAAATGAAAAAATAATTAAAATTAATTGGCGATTTTTGAGAATAGCGCTGGCCGGTTTTGGCCGTTACGTTGGGTAAAGAGTTAATTCGAATAAAAAATGAGTGACTCACAGGACCCTATTTGACAAAGCTTCAAGAGCTGTCATACAATACTGCATTGGTTAAATTCCCTGTTGCATTGTGGGAAAAATTTGCTTCTTCAAATTTCTGTATTTTAACACCAGTGTGTAGGGGGTTAATTTTAGATGATTCTTGAAAAATAAAACTTACAACACTGTAATGATAAACATTGTTATTCAATCAGCTCGCAACAAAACTGATCCAGTTGACGACAACTAGAACGCATGGAAATCTATACAAAATCCTGATCTCCGCAATGAGCTGAACAAAATCAATTAACCCAGAATTTTATTCGAAAAGTGTATGCATGTGAATTATTAGAATGTCTTTGATCTCAAGGAATATGCAATTTATCCTCACTAAAATCATAATTCTTTTCTGAGGTATGAATTATAAATTGTTCATTGATCGTTAAAGTTGAACCTCAATTTTCGTGATCTCCTCCATGAGCTGAGAATAAGCAATCAACTTGGAGTTTTATTCTAAGTGTACAGTGAATTTGACCACAAAGATCATACAATTTATTTTTACTAATAGTGTTCAACCGATGATCGGAATTGGTCAATCGTGGGCAATAGGATGACAGCAGCAACAGCTCCAGGAACATCGGTTCAACCGATTGTTGCCAAGCATTTTCATTTTTTGTGATGATTCATTAACCACATCTATTATATTCTGAAATTGTTAATGTAAAATGAAAGTGTCAATGACACTGTAGCTCAACTTGATTAAGACATGTACATGTATAGTTTGTGACACAGCAATGACAAACATCTAGGTAATGACCTGATAACAAAGGTACATGTAAAGTATTGTAACAGTCTGTACATAAATACTGACCGTAGCCTGTAACAAATGTATAGGTAAAGTATTGTAAAAGTGGGGTGACAGTTAGATGCTAAACTAGAAAAGAAATCTTTGAGTCCCAGAGTGGGTCTGACTGAACCCAAAAATAATTGTTTTCATAGCACAGTGATAACAAAGGCACCCAAAAACACTTGTTCCTGTCACAAGGTGATAACAAAGGTACCCCAAGAAGTTTCGTGAAGATCAGTTCACATAAATACAGACTCTAGCCCAAGCCGTATTGACATGTGCTCTTACTGTGTATAAGTAGCACTGAACAAATCAAAGTTCATCTAATTTGCATAATTTCTGCACGAGAAAAAAACCTGTAATATATGTGAGGTATTCCATGTTACTAAACATTCCTACAAAAATGTATTCAAGTTCTGTACAAAAAACTGATTGCACTAATTTTGGTACAAAAAGGCTGCTGGAGGCCATCTTGAATTTTGGACCGCACCCAAAAACACTCGTTCTCGTCCCACGGTGATAACAAAGGTACCCAAAAAGTTTTGTAAAGATCGGTTCATAAATACGGCCTCTCGCCTGAGCCGTATAGAAGTTGTGTACAAAAAACTGATTGGACCTAATTTCGGTACAAAATGGCCACTAGCAGCCATCTTGAATTCTGAACCGCACCCAGAAACACTCGTTCTCATCCCAGGGTGATAACAAAGGTACCCAAGAAGTTTCGTGAAGATCAGTTCATAAATACAGACTCTAGCCCGAGCCGTATTGACATGTGCACTTACTGTGAATAAGTGGCACTGAATAAATTAAAGTTCATCTAATTTGCACAATTTTTGCACGAGAAAAAAACCTGTATTACATGTGAGGTATTCCATGTTACTAAACATTCATACAGAAATCTATTCAAATCAGAACTTTCATACAGAAGTTTTGTACAAAAAACTGACTGCACTAATTTTGGTACAAAATAGCCGCCGGCAGCCATCTTGAATTTCCGACTGCACCCAAAAACACTCGTTCTCGTCCCAAGGTGATAACAAAGATACCCAAGAAGTTTCATAAAGATCGGTTCATAAATACGGCCTCTAGCCCGAACCGTATTGGCATTTGCAGTTACAGTGCTGAAAGTAACATTAAACAGATCAAAGTTAGTCTAATTGGCATAATTTATGCACAAAAAAAACCCTGTATTGTATGTGAAGTATCCCATGGTACTAAACATTCACACAGAAAATTATTCAAATCTGCGCTTTCATATGGAAGTTCTGCGCAAAAATCTGATTGCACCTAATTTTGTACCAAATGGCTGCCAGTGGCCATCTTGAATTTCAGACCGGACCCAAAAACACTCGTTCTCGTCCCACGGTGATAACAAAGGTACCCAAGAAGTTTCGTAAAGATTGATTCATAAATACGGCCTCTAGCCCGAGCCGTATTGGCATTTGCACTTACAGTGCTGAAAGTAACAATAAATAAATCAAAGTTAGTCTAATTTGCATAATTTACGCCTGAGAAAAAACCTGTATTATATGTGATGTATACCATGGTACTAAACATTCATACAAAAAATTAGAAAATTATTCAAATCAGAGCTTTCATATGGAAGTTCTGTGCAAAAATCTGATTTTACCTGTTCTGGAATTGGAAAATCCATTGTGGTTATACTAACATAATTAAAAGTATTAAAAGCTCTTAATTGGGTTTCAATTGCTAACTCATTACAGATTGAGATGTTTTTATAAGACCTCTGTGAAAAGATTAGGATTATTGCTGAAAAAACAATTTCATACATATCTGAAAAATGACAGATAGGAATAAAAATAAATTTGTGTTGAAAATCTTTTTGTAACAAATTGAAATGGACTGTTATAAAAATTATAAAAATAAATTAGTGTTGAAAATCTTCAATGAAGATTTTCAACACTAATTTATTTTTATAATTTTTATAACAGTCCATTTCAATTTGTTACAAAAACTTTATAAAAAGAAGAACAACAAAGTAATTACAAAAATCCATTCTTCTCCACTTCAGAATTTTGTGGTTGGTTATTCACTGACTTGAGAAAACCTGAAACTTGTTATGAGAGACCACCTGTCTTGAGAGACCACTTTTGTGTGGACCAAAGGGCCGTCTCTCAAGACAGGTTCTACTGTACTTACTAAAATTGCAATTCTTTTCCAAGAGAGAAATAATTTATTCATTGGTCATTGCATCTGAATTCCTTCTCAATTGAGACCTGATTGTTTTCTGTTTCTATACACAAAATCACATTTCTCAGACGAGGCTGTGTCAAAAAAACATTTCACTCGAATCAGAGCAACGACCATGCTGTGATTATAGTTCTGTAAATCTCATATTAATTTGTTTATTATGATTACTAATCACTTTTTTATTTTGTAAGTTATTGTGATTTGTTTGTTTGTTGGTGGTTAACGTCACATATTTATGCACCATGGCTAATCGTGACACAACATGGAGATGAAGTCAAGTTTAGTCAATCGTTGATCAACATGTTGCCCATTTTAGAGGACTTTCACCTCAAGCATTGGTGACTGGGTCCTATTTTACTAGTAAAGCGGAACTGGTTTACCACAGTAAACAAGTGCTGCTTACTTCCCGGGGTTCATTGTGATGAAATGTTGGTAACATGGTCGGAAGTTTATGTTCAACTGAGATGCTAAGCATCGAGGTTGAAGATACGCTCAGATCCACAAACCTCAGACCATGTTACCAACAATTCATCACAACAATGTATATATGTTCCAATGAGACCCGACCCATAGCCTGAAACCAACATCACAAAATGAACATGGCAACTTTAATGATAACAAATTTAGTAAATAAACCTCTTGTGTACCTCATGTCACTGGATAACAACAGCCCTCGAAATTGGCCACAGCAATCAGCACTGCCGTGGTGAATGCTGTAGTAAATTAGTTTTACCACGGCACATTAATGCTGTGGTAACATTTTCCCCAGATGCTCAATTTATAATATTTCAATAATGTTTATTAGAAATCATGAGCAACGTCCCACCCAAGATACCCTTGTGCAACACTCTTAATTATACACCTCAAGTATTGAATATCAGGACTGGCAGTTATCTGCCAGTCCTGATATTCAATGCTTGAGTTAGGAAAGGCTACATGCACTCCTAGTACTTGATTTGTGATGTTCTTTAGTTCAAACCATATTTATTTACGAGAAGCCAAGTGAATAAAACTTAAAGTGTACAAACAAGGCCATGGATTAGACATAAAGCCCGAGGCTTACAACTCATCATCTCCACATAATGTACAGAATTGATTTTCGTGTCTGTGATTGCTGTGGCAATGCCATGGGAAATGGAATTTACCACAGCAATTGATTGCCGTGGTGAAATATTCCCAATTTCAAGGGCTGTAACAATAAATCAATAACTTAGATAAAGGTTGAGATAACTTCATCTCAGTTCAAATAATGAACTTATTATAAGCAGGTTGAGAGTATACATTCAGAGAATAACTTGTCTCAAAAAATACAATTCTATAAGTAGTATGCACTTTGAATCCCCTTCCATTGTTATCCTCTTTTAACCCTTTACCTAACATGAAAAGCAGACGACACTTGAAAAAAAAATTCTTGAATAACTAATTTTTTTCATTTTTTGTCTCAAAAACATAGGTTATGACCCCTCGTTGGAACGAGCTCGACGAGCTCGTTCCAACGAGGGGTCATAACCTATGTTTTTGAGACAAAAAATGAAAATATAATGAAAATTCATTGGCGATTTTTGAGAATAGCGCTGGCCGGTTTTGGCCGTTACGTTGGGTAAAGGGTTAAAATATTTCACATACCTAGTGATGTCAGATGGTAACATATTCCGCTGGAGCCATAAACAGAGACAAAATTAAATGAGGTCTCGTCCAATTGAAGGGCAGGGATTATAGTTTTCTTGGAACATATGGCTATATTATCACAGCAACATATATACAGTACTGTAACTACAATTAAAACTAGAAGTCCTGCCACGAAAAGTGCGCTTATCTAGGCTTAATTGCGTGTAGGAATTGTGCGCAATTGCCATATCAAATGACATCCAAAGCACGGCAGGTTATCCTGGTTCCTCATAGCAAACACAGGCAATGTTTCTGCCAATGGACCTCTGGGTTACCCGGAGGTCCATTGGCTGAAACATTGTTTATGCACTGGCCGCATGCACACAATTTGATAGCCTTACTATGGTCATAACGCGTATATTAATGTGCAGATCAACGTGCTATATGTGCGCATTTCAGGACAGGACGTTTAGTTGTAACTGTATCAAAATCATGCAACCCGAGGGCCAATGCTATAAAACTTTTACAATTGTATTTTCTAGAATTGTATTTTCTAGTTATGACTTTAAATAGAATGAAATAAACCATAAGCATTTTCAAAGACGTGGCAATTTGCCTGTTGGCAAATTGCCATATCTTTGAAAATGCTATTGATTTATTTTAGTCAGTTATATTAATAGGTTTTAAATTTATTATTTATTTATTGGTGTTTAAGATCACATATTTCTGCACAATGGCTAATTATGACCACAACAGTTTTACAGGTGGAGGAAGCCGGCGTATCCGGAAAGAACCACCGAGCAACCGTCAGCTTCCCAAAATACTAACTCCACACAAGCAGAATTAACATTGTTTGAAGACAGGTGCATCATCGACGTGCAGAACGCCTTAGTACACGTCAACATGGGCAATGGGGGTGAAATGTCTTGCCCAAGGACACAACACGGTTGTCGCAGGCAGGATTCGAGCCGAGGACCTCTTGTCTTGCAGTCTGCACCTCTACCAACTGAGTCACTGCACCCCCAATAGATAGAAAATACAATTGTAAAAGTTTTATAGAATTGGTACCTGGTTGAAATTATCAATTTATTGGTTTTTAATCTTTTTTCGAACGCACAGGATATGAAAATTAACAAGAGGCCCCACAGGGCCTGAAGTACTCATCTTGAACAGAACACAATATAAACAGAGTCCAAGAATGAATCTACATTAAGCAATACATCTCCATTGGCTACACTGTCAATCCTTGAGTCCCTCAGGAGTGACAAAAATAATCCGGGCATCATGCCTTTTCTTCAGTTGATCATAATGTAAAATGTAGAGCTCCCCTATGAAGCCCCTTGATACAACCTATGTGGAATAATCTTAAGTTACACACCTCTAGAGGGTACTGAATACAAAATATTTAAATCTTCAGCAAAATGGCCAATTCCGGCAACCCATATGGAGCCCAAATATTAATCCAGGCACTCGATTTGAACACAGTTGAATCTGACTTCCCTAGAGATGTTGTGTACCAAATATGAAAGCATTCTGACTGTTGGATCTGAAGAAGAGACATTTTAAAGACATTTCTTCATATTGCACTAAGTTAAAATTTGGGCTACCATAACGAGCCCAAATATTAACCTATGGATCCGATTTGAACAAACTTGAATCTGACCCACCTAGAGATGTTGTATACCAAATATGAAAGCATTATGACTAGTGGATCTGAAGAAGATTTTTGAAGAAATTCCCTCATATTGTACTAAGTTAAATTTCAGGTTCCCTTATGGAGCCCGAATATTAACCCAGGAACTCAAATAGAGCAAACTGGAATCTGACTCCCCTAGAGATGTTGTATACCAAATATGAAAGCATTCCGACTGGTGGATCTGAAGAAGATTTTTAAAAAAATTTCCTCATATCGCACTAAGTAAAAATTTGGGCTACAATAGCGAGCCCAAATATACACCTAGGAATCTGATTTGAACAAACTTGAATCTGACCCCCATAGAGATGTTGCATACCAAATATGAAAGCATTCTGACTGGTGGATCTGAAGAAGAAGATTTTTTAAAATTATCCCCCATATTGAACAAAGTTAAAATTTGGGCTTCCGTAGGAAGCCCAAATATTAACCTAGTGACTTGGTTTGAACAATCTTGAATCTGTCCCTCATAACAATGATGTATACCAAACATTAAAAGATTCTGACTGGTGGTTATGAAGAAGATTTTTAAAGAATATTCCCCATATTACCCTATGTTAAATGTTAAAAATTCGTGCTCCTGTATTGAGCCCAAATACGAACCAATGGGCTTTATTTTAACAAACTTGTATCTGACCCCCCTATGAATGCTGTATACCGAATATCAAAAGATTCTGATGATTGGTTCTGGAGAAAAGACTTTTTAAAATTTTTGCAAAAATGCTGACTCAGCATTTTTTCGATGCCCATTACAGAACACCCTAACATAACCGATGGGAATTTTTTTTTACCATTCAGTTCTACTGGTCCTAAAGATACCTCATACCAAATAACAGCTCTCTGGAGAAATATGGGTGTTTGAAAATATTTCTATTTTTAGCTCCCAGGGTTCCCATGGGGATGCAGGAATTTTTTTTTTTGCATGGGTACTTATGACACAATAATACCACATACCAAATTTGGTTCAAACCGGACCATCGGTTCGGAAAATAGAAATTTTGGGCGGGGCCAAAAATCTTACCCCTCCCATTACAAAGCCAAATATTGCTTCACGAACTTCGTTCGAACAAACTTGATTCTACACCTCAAAAGGAAGCTCCATGGCAAATATCAAGTCACTGTACACACTGGGTATGAGAAGAGAGTTGAACAAAAATGCAATGCCCCTTCGGGACCATCACTCACTCAAACTTTCACTTGAACTGGCCCAGTCTAAAACATGGTGTTGACGGACGACCGATGACGGATGACAGACTACGGACGCAGAGCGATGAGATTAGCTCAGCTTGACTTTGTCAAGATGAGCTAATAATTAACAAGAGGTCTGCATCGCAAAGTGGTGTTAATGCCCCCCTACTGCAAAAAATTTTCTAAGTTCAAAGAGTGAAAAAGGGCCATAACTCTGGAGAAAATGTGTGGAAGAAACTCGCGCTACACAGGTATTGTAACCACTCGATGCTCTAGCACCACACCAAATATCATTCAAATCAGTGGAGCAGTGGCTGAGATACAAAGGAAAATGTTCGTACGGAAGAGAATTTTCGAAATTTTTGAGAAAGGGCCATAACTCTGAAAAATGTGTGGAAGAAACTCATGCTAGGAAAGCATCATTACGCCCCCATGTTTCTCTATCACTGTACCAAATATAATTCAAAATGGAGTAGCTGTAGCTGAGCTACACAGGAAAATATTTGGACGAAAGAAATTTTGAGTAAGAAAATTATTTAAAATGTCGCCCCATGGCAGGTAAATGTATCATAACCCCATCAGGATCTGAATGAAAAAAAACAGATCACCGAAGTTAAGCAACATCGAGCGTGGTTAGTAGTTGGATGGGTGACCATTTCAGCGACTGATTCGCCCTCCCGCATTGTGTCCTTGGGCAAGGCACTTAACCCTGATTGCCTACATGGGGGCACGATGACGCTGTGTACTAAGGCGTACTGCACGTTGATGGTGCGCATGTCTTCAACCAATCTAACCCTGCCTGTGCCGTGGTGCAGAGTTCAGTGTTACGATGTTGGAGAGCTGACAGCTGCTCATCATTGCTCAGTGGTTCTTTCCGAGTACTCCAGCTTCCTCCACCTGTAAAACTGTCACCAACATGATATGACCCTGGCTGTTAATGTGTCATTAAACCCTAATATAAAAAAAAAAAAAAAAAAAAAAAAAAAAAAAAAAAAAAAAAAATTAAAAAAATACTATTGTTTTAAAAATGAAGTCCATAAAAATGAAGTCCATTTTAAGAAATCGTTTACATTTAAGTTGATTACTTGATAAAGGATGAATTTATAAAGGATTAAAAATCCCAGTCACTGGTTACAAGGTCCTATAATATCAGTGAACAAATCCACCACCTTTAAATTCCTTTATTTTGGGTGGACCATTTTGCCTTAATTTGGGTCCATTAAAACCAGAAATAACAGTCTCATCCTGTTATGTTTCATTGCCATGCCTTTTACTGTGTTTCTGTGGTCATATTATGATGGAAGTAATTCTCAAATGTAGAAGAGGTACAGTACGTGGAGAGTGGATTGTAACTAAATCACCTGTGGAGTGGAGTTATCACCCAAGCTATAACTTTCAAATTGTGTACATATCGAAAAAAAACAAAACACAAGCAATGTTTCAGCCAATGGACCTCGGGTTTAACCCGGAGGTCCATTGGCTGAAACTTTGCTTTGCTGGTTATGCTTTGCAACAAATTTCCAATTATTGCTTGGGTGGAATCTCCACTCTGCAGGTGATTTAGTAATAATACACTCTCCATGCAGTGTACAGAGAATTTATATATTTCTCTTTATGTCTTCACACCTTTTCTAATTTGGTCACACCTGTAAACGGTGTGAAACTGGGATAATCTAAAGGCCTGGTCCACTACAAACATAGATGAGCACTGCTCCATTTCCAACAGTTTTTTTCTTTTTCCATTTTTTCCTTGGAGTTTAATGACACTTTCAATAGCCAGGGTCTCACAAGCACGAAGAGCATTGGTTGAAGACAAGTGAAACATCAACGTGCTGTATGCCTTAGTACACAGCGTCACTGTGCACCCATATGGGCAATCCGGACTAAAAGCCTTATCCTCGGACACAATACAGTTCCCACTGGTTTGAAGTCCAGTACCATAACTAGTGATTAACTGGTAGAGAGCTGGAAGCCCATATTTGGGCTTTATTCTGAAGCTCAATGGTTTCATATTCTATGGATGTGCATCATATAATTTTTGAATTGAAATTATTTAGTCAGTGAGGATTCGCCTTGTTACAATTTATGGGAGAGTGCCACTAGGCAATCTCCCATAAATTGTAACAAGGCAAAGAGACGTGGACAAATTTGGATGACCAAAAATAATTTAGCACTCTACCAGTTAACCGATGTTTGGCAATCACATCTGACATTGGTAGAGGTATTTGAACATCGGTCCATGCCAATGGTAACGTGGAACACCATTGATTAAAATTGTTTGTATTTATGTTTAACAATCTCATACAAGCAATAACAAACTTAATAAGTTGCCACAATGATTGGGAGGAATCAAGACTGGCCTAATCTCATTGATTGGTCTGATCTTCCCCTTAATTGTTGCTCATGAAACACATGCCATGTGTTGTGTGATGACTCAAAGAAATGCATCATCAGCGTGAACAAGTTAACAATGCTGAGTCTTTGCTCGTTGATCAAAGACGCTGTGCTGTTAACTTGTTTCCACTGATGTCGTATTTTAATCTTAATACACACACTGACATACACTTGAGGTCAACAAACAAATCAATCTGACTGTACTAAAATTAACCTTGTTCTATGCATTCTTAAACATGCTACTCCTTTTGGCTGTTACTATCCAATATCGGAACTCACAATCGGCAGATAGTGTGCTCAACTAATCGGCATGCAGATGGCGGTCTCAAATCCTTATCAGTTAATCACTGAGCCACCATGCTCCCAAGTCCAATGTCATTACCACTGAGACACCATGCTCCCTGTCTCCCAACAGTTACAGTACTGTGATCGAAAAAGTGGCAAGAGAATTTCAACGGGATCGTGACTGGGTTGCAATCCAGTGGAAATTATCTCTGCGCTAAAAAATGAGAAAGAACTGAATCCACGATGATATTTTACATTTGTTTTTTTCTTTATTCGGTATGGATTTCACAACAGTTTATTTATCAAATCTTGATCACTGGAGTGTAGGTTTGCCACGATCTGGAATGATCTAAGCTCTGTACCAAAGGAAACTACAGTAAAACCTGTCTTGACAGACCACTGTCTTGAGAGACCACCTGTCTTGAGAGACCACATCTACCAGGCACTGATTGGTTTTACTCTATAATGGACCTGCTATGGGAGACCACCTGTCTTGAGAGACCACTGTGACCTGGTACCAACTTGTATTTTTATGCCATAATGGACCTGTCTTGAGAGACCGCCCTTTGAAGACTGAAAGTAATGACAAAAACTTTTTACCTGTTCTAGAATTGGAAAATCCATTGTGGTTATACTAACATAATTAAAAGTACTAAAAGCTCTTAATTGGGTTTAAATTGCTAACTCATTACAGAATGAGATGTTTTTATAAGACCTCTGTGAAAAGATTAGGATTATTGCTGAATAAACAATTTCATACATACCTGAAATCTGACAGATAGGAATAAAAATAAATTTGTGTTGAAAATCTTTTTGTAGCAAATTGAAATGGACTGTTATAAAAATAAATTAGTGTTGAAAATTTTCAACGAAGATTATCAACACTAATTTATTTTTATAATTTTTTTGACAGTCCATTTCAATTTGTTACAAAAACTTCATAAAAAAGAACAACTACAAAGTAATTACAAAAATCCATTCTTCTCCATTTCTGAATTTTGTGGTTGGTTATTCACTAACTAGAGAAAACCTGAAACCTGTTAAGAGAGACCACCTGTCTTGAGAGACCACTTTTGTGTGGCCCAAAGGGCGGTCTCTCAAGACAGGTTCTATTGTACATCCATTTACCACACAATTCCCCCACCACAGCAATTGAGGTGAATTGTCTTACTCAAACTTACACTGAGTGACACAGACAATTAAGCCAGTGCAGTAAAATTGTTAAAAGATAAGTGACAATTTAAAAGACATTTTTTTTTCTTGACGGTGGTCAAAAGCAAAATGTGATAGCAAAAACAGCATTGTCATAGAAATACATATTTAACTGAAAAAAGACTGTCACAGAATCTCAATTCCTCACCTAACCGAAAATTGATTCTCATAATAGAGGAATTAATCAGCACTAATTGCAACCCTACCATTCTAATGGTAAAACCCAGCTACAGATCACTAAATTAATACAATGTACAATTTATTACATTGTATAATTCGTAAAACATGGTCAATAATTTTATTAACTTGATGTAATATCAACAAATATCTGTACAGTCATATATAAACAAATCTACCAATTACTGGTAGTTACAACTAGGATCCTTCCACATTTTTCAGTTCTTTTATTTGTTTGATGAGGTATGCCTTTTCATCATTAAACTGATCATCTTCAGACCTATCTGTGTGAAACTTGGTGAGAAAATCAACTAACTTCTCCTTGTTTCTCAAAAGAATATCTAGAATTGGTTTCGGTTTATTTGGATTTGCTACAAAAACCTGAAAAAAAAAACACAATAAATAAAAGGCTGCCCGGCCAAATGTCCCCTGAAAAAGGATGCAATTTGAGGTATTTGAAAAAGAATTGAATTTTTCGAAGTCAAAAAAGGGACATAACTCTGGCAAGCAATGTTGGACCAAACCCCAATTTGAACTTGACCTGTGGTTTATGTTGATACACCTATATACCAAATTTTATTTGAATCAGTCAACAACAACTAAAGTTATCATCGGGAAACCAAAAAAAATGAATTTTCGAATTTGAAAAAGGGGCATAATTCTGGAAAAATTGTCGGACCACACCCCAATTTGAACTTGACCTATATTTTATGTTGATACACCTACAAACTAAATTGCATTTGATTTGGCCAACTATAACTTAAGTTATCGGGAAACCAATGAAAATGTCAATGATACTGTAGCTCAACTTGTTTAAGACATGTACATGTATAGTGTGTGTCACAGCAATGACAAACATCTAGGTAATGACCTGATAACAAAGGTACATGTAAAGTATTGTAACGGTCTGTACATAAATGCTGATCATAGCCTGTAACAAATATATAGGTAAAGTATTGTAAAAGTGGGGTGACAGTTAGATGCTAAACTAGAAAAGAAATCTTTGAGTCCCAGAGTGGGTCTGACTGAACCCCAAAATATTTGTTCTCATAGCACAGTGATAACAAAAGCACCCAAAAACACTTGTTCCTGTCACAAGGTGATAACAAAGGTACCCCAAGAAGTTTCGTGAAGATCAGTTCATAAATACAGACTCTAGCCCGAGCCGTATTGACATGTGCACTTACTGTGTATAAGTAGCACTGAACAAATCAAACTTCATCTAATTTGCATAATTTCTGCATGAGAAAAAAACCTGTATTATATGTAATGTATTCCATGTTACTAAACATTGTTACACAAATTTATTCAAATCAGAACTTTCATACAGAAGTTCTGTACAAAATACTGATTGCACAATTTTGGTACAAAAAGGCTGCTGGCAGCCATCTTGAATTTTGGAACGCCACCAAAAACACTCATTCTCGTCCCACAGTGATAACAAAGGTACGCAAGAAGTTTTGTAAAGATCGGTTCATAAATACGGCCTCTAGCCTGAGCCGTATAGAAGTTGTGTACAAAAACTGATTGGACCTAATTTCGGTACAAAATGGCCACTGGCAGCCATCTTAAATTTCGGGCAGCACACAGAAACACTTGATCTCATCCCAAGGTGATAACAAATGTACCCAAGAAGTTTTGTGAAGATCGGTTCATAAATACAGACTCTAGCCCAAGCTGTATTGACACATGCACTTACTGTGTATAAGTAGCACTGAATAAATCAAAGTTCATCTAATTTGCATAATTTCTGCTTGAGAAAAAAACCTGTATTATATGTGATGTATTCCATGTTACTAAACATTCATACAGAAATTTATTCAAATCAGAATTTTCATACAGAAGTTCTGTACAATGAAAGAGTCAATGACTCTGTAGCTCAACTTGGATATGACAGGAATTAGTACTTGCTGTGACCAAGACAACTGAATAATGAATATGACAGGAATTAGTATTTGTTTTGGCCCAGTCAACAATAATAAAAGAATTACAAGGTGACTGTAATGGACTACAGATTAAGACCAATCATTGTAGATTATTATTTTTGTGTGGAAATTTTCAGTCCCAAACAAAATATTTTCAGACTAAAATTTTTTCTTCTTTCTCTTAAAATTGACCAAAATGCATCAAAACACAAAAAACTAATTTCCGGATTTTGGTCCAAAATTTTCTAAGTCCCACCCGGACCCCAAATTTTCAGTGTAAAAAAAATTTTTTTTTTTTGTCTTAAAATTGACCAAAACGCATAAAAAACCAAAAAACTAATTTCCGGATTTTGGTCCAAAATTTTCTAAGTCCCACCCTTGACCCCTAATTTGCATAATTTATTCACGAGAAAAACTCTGTATTATATGTAATGTATCCCATGGTACTAAACATTCATACAAAAATTTATTCAAATCAGATCTTTCATTTGGAAGTTCTGCGCAAAAATCTGATTGCACTTAATTTTGAACAAAATGGCTGCTAGCAGCCATCCTGAATTTCAGACTGGACCCCAAAACACTCCTTCTCGTCCCACAGTGATAACAAAGGTACCCAAGAAGTTTCGTGAAGATCGGTTCATAAACACGGCCTCTAGCCCGAGCCGTATTGGGATTTGCACTCACAGTGCTGAAAGTAACACTAAATAAATCAAAGTTACCCTAATTTGCATAATTTAAGCACAAGAAAAAAACCTGTAATATATGTAATGTATCCCATGGTACTAAACATTCATACAAAAAATTATTCAAATCAAAGCTTTCATATGGAAGTTCTGTATAAAAAACAGATTTCGGCATTGTCGGTACAAAATGGCTGCTGGCAGCCATCTGGAATTTGGGACTGCATCCAAAAACACTCGTTCTCGTCCCACGGTCATAACAAAGGTACCCAAGAAGTTTCGTAAAGATTGGTTCATAAATACGGCCTCTAGCCCGAGCCATAGCAGCTTGGCACATACAGCTCTGAAAGTAACACTAAATAAATCAAAGTTAGTCTAATTTGCATAATTTACGCACGAGAAAAAAACCCGTATTATATGTGATGTATCCCATTGTACAATACATTTATACAAAACTTCATTCAAATCAGAACTTTCATACAGAAGTTCTGTACAAAAAACTGATTTTTGCATCATCGGTACAAAATGGCCACTGGCAGCCATCTTGAATTTCGGACCACACCCAAAAACACTCGTTCCCGTCCCAGGGTCATAACAAAGGTACCCAAGAAGTTTCGTAAAGATTGGTTCATAAATACGGCCTCTAGCCCGAGCCATAGCAGCTTGGCACTTACAGCTCTGAAAGTAACACTAAATAAATCAAAGTCAGTCTAATTTGCATAATTTACGCACAAGAAAAAAACCCGTATTATATGTGATGTATCCCATGGTACTAAACATTTATACAAAACTTTATTCAAATCAGAACTTTCATACAGAAGTTCTGTACAAAAAACTGATTTTTGCATCATCGGTACAAAATGGCCGTTGGCAGCCATCTTGAATTTCGGACCACACCTAAAAACACTCGTTCCCGTCCCAGAGTCATAACAAAGGTGCACAAGAAGTTTCGTAAAGATCGGTTCATAAATACGACCTCTGGCCCGAGCCATAGCCAATTGTTGACGTACGGACAGACGGACAGACGGACGGACGGACGGACAGACGGATGGACAGATGGACGACGGGCCATGACAATAGCTCAAATTTGACTTCGTCAAAGTTGAGCTAAAAAACTAATTGCAATAATTTTGGTACAAAATGGCCGCCAGCAGTCATCTTGAATTTCGGATCGCACCCCAAAACACTCGTTCTCGTCCCGCGGTGATAACAAAGGTGCCTAAGAGGTTTCGTAAAGATCGGTTCATAAATATGGCCTCTAGCCCGAGCCGTATTGGCATTTGCAGTTATAGTGCTGAAAGTAACATTAAATAGATCAAAGTTAGTCTAACTGGCATAATTTATGCACGAGAAAAAAACCTGTATTATATGTGATGTATCCCTTGGAACTAAACATTCACACAAAAAATTATTCAAATCAGCACTTTCATATGGAAGTTCTGCGCAAAAATCTGATTGCACCTAATTTTGTACAAAATGGCTGCCAGCACCCATCTTGAATTTCAGACCGGACCCAAAAACACTCGTTCTCGTCCCACGGTGATAACAAAGGTACCCAAGAAGTTTCGTAAAGATCGGTTCATAAATACGGCCTCTAGCCCGAGCCGTATTGGCATTTGCAGTTTCAGTGCTGAAAGTAACACTAAATAAATCAAAGTTAGTCTAATTTGCATAATTTACACATGAGAAAAAACCTGTATTATATGTGATGTATCCCATGGTACTAAACATTCATACAACAAGAGCGCACATATCGCTAAAGCAATACAATGTCCCCTACCGGACTAATGAGCATTAATAATTATACAAATGTTATAACCTGGATGTGATCAGCATGAATTCCGTTGAAGCGTTTCCAAAAAAGAAGTCCGGAAAACTGATATTTTGGATCTTTTCCATATTTCCAAGGGCCATAACTCACACAAGAATAATGCAATCAGCATGAACCTCAAACTTGATCTGTAAGTCATTGTTCTATAGTAGGTTACCAAGAATGAAATCATTCAGTTGAAGCATTTCCAAAAAAACTCCGGAAAACTAAAGTATGACTGACAGACCGACTGACAGACTGACGGATGGACAGAGTACAAATGAAACTTGATCTGTAAGTCATCGTTCTATAGTAGGTTACCAAACATGAAATCATTCCGTTGAAGCGTTTCCAAAAAAAAGTCCGGAAAACTGATATTTTGGCGCTTTTCCATATTTCCAAGGGCCAGAACTCACACAAGAATAAGGCAATCAGCATGAAACTCAAACTTGATCTGTAAGTCATCGTTCTATAGTAGGTTACCAAAAATGAAATCATTCCGTTGAAGCATTTCCAAAAAAAGTCCGGAAAACTGACATTTTGGCACTTTTCTATATTTCCAAGGGCCATAACTCACACAAGAATAATGCAATCAGCATAAAACTCAAGCTTGATCTATATGTCATCGTTCTATAGTAGGTTACCAAGAATGAAATCATTCGGTTGAAGCATTTCCAAAAAAATGTCAGGAAAATTAAAGTATGGCAGACAGACTGACGGATGGATGGACAGAGTGTAAATGAAACTTGATCTGTAAGTCATCGTTCTATAAAAGGTTACCAAAAATAAAATCATTCTGTTGACGCGTTTCCAGAAAAAGTCCGGGAAAACTGATATATTGGCGCTTTTCCGTATTTCCAACGGCCATAACTCACACAAGAGTAATGCAATCAGCATGAAACTCAAACCTGATCTGTAAGTCATCGTTCTACAGTAGTTTACCAAAAATGAAATCATTCCGTTGAAACGTTTCCAAAAAAACTTCGGAAAACTGATATTTGGTGCTTTTCCATATTTCCAAGGGCCATAACTCACACAAGAATAATGCAATCAGCATGAAACTCAAAGCTGATCTGTAAGTCATCGTTCTATAGTAGTTTACCAAAAATGAAAAATCATTTCCTTGAAGCATTTCCAAAAAAACTCCGGAAAACTAAAGTGTGACTGACAGACTGATGGATGGACAGAGTGCAAACCTATAGTCCCCTCCGGCGATGCCGGTAGGGGACTAAAAAATTATTCAAATCAGAGCTTTCATATGGAAGTTCTGAGCAAAAATCGGATTGCACCTAATTTTGTACAAAATGGCTGCCAGCGGCCGTCTTGAATTTCGGACCAGACCTAGAAACACTCGTTCTCGTCTCACAATGATAACAAAGGTACCCAAGAAGTTTCGTAAAGATCCCTTCATAAATACAGCCTCTACCCCGAGCCATGTGTATGGCACGACGGACAGACAGACGGACCATGACAATACCTCAAATTTGGCTTCGCCAAAGTTGAGCTAAAAAAAATGAATTTTTGAAGATGAAAAAGGGGCATAACTTTGGCAAAATTCTCAGACCTCACCCAGATTCAAACTTGACCTGTATTTTATGTTGATACACCTACATACCAAATTTCATTTCATTTGACCAAAAGTTAAAAAAATTATAGTAATTATATATTTTTTATACTTACCAATGACCCAGACATAGCTGGTGCTAATTCTCAAAAATCTAGGGCCAAACACAAAGTTTGCCCCCCAATCCCCAAAATTTGCAACCAAAACCGAAAAAACATGTCCTAAATGGTCCTCCATACTTTTCCTCCACTGCGCATGCGCAGTGTCAAGGAGGTCTCGAAATTGGTGCCAATTATCATTCTTACAAGCAGTGCCTGGTCAGCGCTATGTACTCAGCGGGGAGGTACGAGTTCCCAACTGGGTCATTGGTAAGTATAAAAAATATATAAATTACTATAAATTTTTTAACATTTTTATACTGTACCAATGACCCAGACATAGCTGAATAGAAAAAAAGGCTGGAGGGCCTAGGACATAGAGGAAAATCCAATAAGCTCAACTATATATAATAGAGTTATCCCCTTGAGGAGTAAAGGAGGATTAGCCTTTACATGTATCTTTCTTATTTATGACAAATTAGAAAGACACAACACCTTTCATAATTGAGCATAATAACATCCATGTTCTCTATTAACATCCAGTATAACCCTTTATACTAATTTATTTTTAAAGTAAGCCAATAAATAAAGTAAGTCCAGAGAATTGAGACTCTTTATACTCATGAAAAGTGTCCGAGGATTGTATATTAACACCTGTTTGACACGTGACATATACAAATGCTTCACACAGAGCTACACTTTAAAAATATGACATGAATGAATTTAAACACTAGCTTTACACTTTAAAACCATCCCGGTACCGACTCAGAATTACTGACTCCGGAGGAGGTATCCCCTTGCTTTTCACTATAAAGCAGGTGACCTAAGCGAACACTCTCCCCCCACCCCCCCTTCCCCTTGGTCAAATAGCCAATAGCCCAGAGCGAAGAGGGCAGCAGGGCAGAGTCACTGCCGGAACAGAAAGCCTGCATAACTATAGTTGCAACTGTTTAGTGGAAGACATTCTGAGCAACAGATAACGGACCTAAACAATGCAGGTCTCCAGAAATGGACTCAATATTTCTGAGATAAACATTCGTGAATGTGGATGGCTGAGGCCAATATGCAGCCTTCATTAAATCTGTAATAGCAACACTATTTGCTTAAGCCCAAGATGTAGAAAGAGCTCTTACTTCATTAGCCGAAATCTTAAGCACAGACTGCTGAGTTAAAGATAGATTATCATAAGCAGTACGGATAGTTAATTGAATCCATCTAGCAATAGAATGGACCATAATGTCCTTTCTATTTGGCATCAGAGACAGAACGAAGCGTTTTCATCCCTTTCTGATAAACTGAGATCTTCGTTTATAAATACATAAAGCTCTAACCGGACAGAGTCAAGGCCTATGCCCATCTGAAGACAGAAGGGCCTTAATAACAGTAGGTTTCGGATATTTATTAGGAGCCTGATTCTTAGGCAAAAATCCAACATTAGTAGTAAAGGTAATAGTGTTCCCGACACTACGATAGTGAGAATCGTCCACCGATAGTGCATGAAGCTCACTGACTCTTCAAGCAGAAGAGAAAGCTAAGAGAAAAGCTGTCTTATAAGATAAGACTTTGAAGTCCACTGTCTGAAGTGGATCATGTGGCTTTTCTTTTAGTTTAAGAAGAACCCAAGCTAAATTCCATTTAGGAATTAATCTAAGAGTTCTAGGTCTATTTATCGAGAAGTTTCTAACTAATTTAGATAAAGAGACATTAGATCCAATTTTAAACTATCATGGTGTGCATAGGTATCAGATAACATAGACCTATAACCTTTAATAGTAACAGGCTGCAGTTTGATCTCATCAAACAAGTATACTAGAAAGTTTGCAATGTCTGGAATGGAGGGATCAAAAATATCAACAGAATGATCCCTACACAAACGACAAAAGACCTTCCACTTAGCCGCATAGTTTAGCGAAGAGGAGGTCCTCCTACAGTTAGAAATTACGTCCACTGCTCGTCCTGTAAAATGCTCGTCGTGCAAGAAGGACCGCACAACGGAAATACGTGAAGGTTGAGACCTTGCGGGTTGTGATGTAGTTGACGCGATTTCCCCTGCGAAAGAAGATCCTCTCGTGGAGAAAGCTTCCGCGATATGTCCCACAGCAGACACCTGAGTAGATTTATCCACGGTCTCTGTGGAGACAGAGATGCTACCAACAGAATTTTGCATTGAGATTGTTTTATCTTTAGCAATATCTGCTGAATCAACGGCGCTGGAGGATACGCATATCCTATCATTCCGTCCCACGAGATCGATAGAGCGTCTACTGCATATGCTCGAGGATCCGGACATGGTGACACATACGTCTGCAATTGAATGTTGAGCTGTGTCGCAAATAAGTCTATCATTGGCTGCTCCCATTGGTAGCAAATCTGATTGAATACCTGTTTGTTGAGAGTCCATTCTGACGGCAACAAGCGACCCTTCCGTGAAAGGGAGTCTGCTAATACATTCAGACGACCCGGAATATGACGGACCGAAAGTAGAACTTGGTGTTCTAGTACAAACAGAAGGATTCTTTCCGTTAAATTGAATAATGGAATGGAATGAGTGCCTCCCTGGTTCCGAATATACACTACTACTGTCGTATTGTCAGACAGGATTTGGACATGTGCTTTCTGAATATTGTTCATCTAATGATATAGTGCAAGCCAAATTGACATCATTTCTTTGATGTTTAGGTGCTTGCCTAGAAACTGCGGACCCCAAAGACCCTGGCACTTTGAATACGTTGGGATCAATGTTGCAACCCAACCTGTTTGACTGGCATCCGTCATAATAGTAAAACTCGGGTCCGGCAACTGCAGTGGAACTCCCTGAGTCAACCACTGAATGTTTGCCCAAGTCTGAATCTCTTGTTTCACTTGATTTGACAAGAGAACGTCTATATCGAACGAATGAATCTTTACTCTCCAATTCTGAGTCAAGAAAATTTGGAGAGGATGAGTGCGTAACCGCCCCATTGGAATGAGATCCGCAGCGGCTCCGCACAGACCCATCAGTCTCATGAATTCTCTCGCTGTGACTTTGTCTGAGTGAAGACAATAGCGAGCGTAACAACTGATTCATTTTGCTCTGGTTAACGGCAGATGAACGAGATTGTTGTGCGTCTCGAAGCTCATTCCCAAGTGGGTGAATGACTTCGACGGCACCAGGTCCAACTTCTCCTCGTTTATAAAACCGAGACGTCGGAGTAATAAAAGCAGATTCTGCACATCGTTCTGAAGCGTTAACTCATTGCCGTACCTCTGAAGAATGTCGTCCAGGTAGGCCGACGTTACCGCAGATGAATGAGCTCGGAAATGCATCATTACCGAGTTCATTATACGAGTGAAAGCCCAGGGTGTTAGGTTCAAACCGAAGCACATCGCTCGGAACTGATATACAACTCCTAGGACTGCGAAGCGTGGATACTTTCTGAATGTCGGATGGACCATGACGTGAAAGTACGCATCCTTGAGATCTATGCTTGTAGCATAGTCGTTCACTCGAATACTCGCTCTGACTGATCGAATTGTCTCTATATAGAACTTCGGAGCGACGATCAGCTTGTTTATCCAGCTCAGATCTATAACTGGACGGAACGAGCCGTCTGGTTTTGGAACCAGAAACAGATGGCTGTAGAAACCCGGTGATTCCTGGTCTTCTACGACCTCTACCGTGTTCTTCTCCAGAAGAGACTGCACTTCTGATAGAAGAACGTCTCTTTTCTGCGGATTTGACGGAAGCCGAGTTCATTTTGGACTTCGAGTTAATGGAGGCTTTCGTTTGAAGGATATTCTTAGTCCTTCCGAAATTACCCCTCGAACCCAGGGGATGTCCGTAATTGACGCCCAATTGTTTATAAAACTCGACAATCTTCCGCCTACAGAACACGATAGAGGTTCATACCATCAGCTCCTGGACCTGCGAGGCTTGCGGAAGGAGAAACTATGTCCTCCACGACCCGCACCTTGCCCCGTCGACCTAGGGACATCTGACCAGTTATCTCGGCCAGTATAACGTCCCCTACATGAGTCGCTGCCTTGACGGTCTCTAGAATAAGACCTAGAGGACGCATAGGAACCTCTATAGGAAATTCCCTTGGGAGTACTTGTCCCAGAAGTGCATGTCTTACCCTTTTCTGCTGTATCCGACTTTTTAGAAGCGGATTTGAATAGCAGAGAATCCAAAGCTTTCTTAGTTATCTTATCATAGATTGGTGAAAGCTTGCTGTCGAAGAGAAGCTCTCCGGAGACCGGAGCGACTCTGAGAGAGTTTTTCACCTTACTATCCACGTGCATGGATGTAGCTAGGGCCGCGTCACGTCTAACCAACTCCAGGTTTGCCACTGAAAGGGCGGAGTTATACATGGAATAAGCTATGGCCCTCGAAAGAACTCTTAAGGAGGATTGTATATCCTGGAATTCTTTCCCTTGAAGACGTAATGATAATGCTTTAGTAAGATGATCTGCGTATGATAAAGCGTCTAAGTTAACTCTATTAGACATTATTGTCGTTTCCAACGTCGTAGTTGGAATTGACATAGACAACGGTATAGACAATTCTAGGTCTTCAGCCTGGTCGTCTAGACGCAGAGGAACTCTCGGTATGCCCTGTCCTGACGTTTCAAATTTATTCCTTGAATTGATGAAAGGCAGATGTACAGCATTTGCGGACAAGAAACCATACTTGCTCGTTTTGGTAGCAAGCTTATATATAGCGTCATTCAATAGTTCAAATGTTCTTGTAACATTATTGGACTGTGTCGGAAACTCAGGGACGATGTCCCTAAACCGATCAAAAAATTCTGTGTCCAGTCACGGTATCAGTCTCTTATCCGGCATCGCAGCATTCTGGTCCGACGGAACAACCTCTGGAAGATAATGCCGGATAAAATCTACGGCAGCTTTATGTTGTTCCGAAAAGGGAAAACTCCACCTCCTCTGAATCCCTTTTCGCCATCCTGTCGGACCATTTGAAGTTCTCGGTCGTCCATACCTGATGCTTCAGCGGAGCGTACCAACCCAGCGTCATCGGATAATTCCTGATCCGACAGAGATTCTGTCGTCTGCTGGGATGCTGCGATAAGTTGTGCTATTTGTGATAGCACGTCCGTCACTGAGGCCTGTGGAGCAGTGGTCTTACGTTGCTTTGCCGCTGGAAGCTCCCTGGAAGTTGACTCCTGCATATTTCTTTTATGCGAACGTCCGGAGTCTACAGGCCTCGTGTCCCTGGCTACCGGATGGCGTGACCTGGTCACCGTGGAATCCCTGATTGGCAAAGCTGGCTGGATATCCGTGGTCACGTAGCCAAGGTGCGATTGTGTACGCTGCCGTGAGGATGAGGAAGCCATATGGACAGTCTCTCCGGACTGTTTATATAACGGAGCGTCCCGAGTGGCGGACGTATGCTCCGAATGCGAAACGTTATGTACCACAACATCTGGTCCCAGATGTTGTTGTACGAGAGAGGGACCTCTCTCGCTCACAGCACGGATGGATCTGGGCGAGCTAGGAACCAGACTAATAGGCTTCCTCCGTTCCATCCTCTGATCCGTCGTCACTGGGTGTGCACTTTGTGTTATTCTAGTGCTCGCATCACCCAAATCTCCTTCCTGGACAGCAACGGACGAACCTGGCTGCCGAGCCATTCGATGAATGGTCGCTACATCGGGTGAGCTAGCGGACGCCAAAGTCGTCGATCCTACTAGAGACCTCTTAGGCAATTGACATATTTCCATGAGCACTTTTGCCGCTACCTCTTCATTTAACTGTGACGACGGAGGCACACTTTTGGAAGACATCACGGAAGCATCACCCTGTTCTTGTTCCTCTGAAAAAGAGATTGGAAAACCAGAGTGACCCTGTGGAGAAAGGACTGGCATGGCCTTATCCCCGCTAACAACATACCGTGACACACGTTTCCAATGTTTGTCATCCCAATTGACACACACTGAGCAGGAGTTAGTGCGAGTACACTGACTACAATTAATACAATGATTATGAAAGTCAGAGGAAGATTTCCTCTTATTACAATTTGAACAATATCCTTTCATTGTGAAAAGAACACAAACAGTCCTAGTACTCGCACCAACCCCTGAAAACAAAGATACATAATAACATGATCCATTAACATATAGAAAAAATAAAGGAAATCAAAAAAAAAATTTTTTGAAAAATCTTTTTTCAGAAAAGCCCAAGTTTCTGAAAGTAACGTTGAGCCCCAATGGATCCCAAAAAAGTCTAAGTGTGGACAAATTTTTTTAAAATATTTCAAAAAAATTAATGCAACACTTACGTATAATAATAATGTATCTTGTTATGATTAAACTAATACAAAGACAAGAAATCACTCTCAACAGAAACCGTTGTCAATGTAAACAAGAAGTGTATAAAAACCGGAAACATGACTCCAGGCACTGATAAACATGGCCCGAAATCAGTTACCAATTGATGCAAAACAGAGACTTCCAGGGAAGAAACTGCAGAACATCAGATGGTAGATGCAGAACACAACGCCTAAACACCCATGGGTGAGGACGTAAACATGGGGAAAAAACAGAATTCCTTCTGTTACCAAGCTAAAACTCCCAAGAAATTTTAGTAATAATATTACAGAAAATATGCCAAAAGCATGGGAGAATAGCAAGGGGGGACTAAAGGAAAGGGAGAGAGGAAACACTGATCAAGCAGTGTAACTTATAGCAAGAATGACAACAACAGGTGCATGCCTTGAAATTAGGGAACATAACATAATTTCATAAAAAAATTTTAAGTTACAGCCCTGATTATTTCCTGCCACTAATTTTTCCTCTCCTCCTTCTATTTCCTCTTTAGATCCACCATTTGTCTAATATTTATGTGTCTGGCATCATTTAAACTGAGATTTACAAGCACAAATATCAGTCAGATGTGAACTGATGAAGGGCCAAACGAAGAATGATAATTGGCACCAATTTCGAGACCTCCTTGACACTGCGCATGCGCAGTGGAGGAAAAGTATGGAGGACCATTTAGGACATGTTAATTTCGGTTTTGGATGCAAATTTTGGGGATTGGGGGGGCAAAATTTGTGTTTGGCCCTAGATTTTTGAGAATTAGCACCAGCTATGTCTGGGTCATTGGTACAGTATAAAAATACTATTTTTCGGGGGACAAAAACAATCATAACGCTAAAAAATATATATTTGATTCACAAGAAATTTATTTTTCAAATCAATGAAAGAGGTAGGCTTATATTTTCTATTTCTTTTGTTTGTTAACTATTTGAGTGCCATATATATACAGATCCGTACATACGTTTGAATGGGATACAAATTATCGCACAAGATTGCTTTGGCTCAGAATATCACGAAAGCAGAAAGCGCAAGTGATATCCCAGGCAAAAGCAATCAAGTGCAATAATTCGTAACCCAATCAAACATACAGTTAAAACTAGAAGTCCTGTCACGAATAGTGCGCTTATCTAGGCTTAATTGCGCGTTGGAATTGCGCGCAATTCCCATATCGAATGAGATCCAAAGCACGACAGGTTCTCCTGGTTACTCATAGGAAACACATGCAATGTTTTTGCCAATGGACCTCCGGGTTACCCGGAGGTCCATTGGCTGAAACATTGCTTGTGCACAGGCCATATGTACAGAATTTAAAAGCTTTACTTGGGCCATAACGCGTACATTAACGCGCATATCAACGTGCTATTTGTGCGCATTTCATGACAGGACTTCTAGTTTTAACTGTATGTGTGGTTCCGTATTTATCACACTCCTCCCCTGTAACAACCACTCTACATGAAAATTGAACTAAAAGCACTTTTTAACTGCATAATTGCTGCATTTTCTTCGTTGCCTACAAGACATCACTGTTAGTTGGCTGGGTACCAACCCTAATTTGCTTTTTAATTTTTATGGCATTATAAGTTATCTTTGCCAACGTGTATGGTATATGGAGATTTAATACCTGGATGTCGGTTTTTAAACACCGAGCCGCAGGCGAGGTGTCTAAATGAGACATCCAGGTATTAAATCTCCATATACTATACATGTTGGTGGAGATATTTTTGTCCTATTTGAAACACAATACAAACATAGTGGAAATAAATTTGTGGATGCATTTCTCAGCTCCACAATCACTTGGACCAAATTCATGATAATTATTTTGTTTTTATAACTGCAGAAGACATCAGACAGAGTTACATCCCTTGGGTCGTTAAGGAAACGAGTAAGCAGTATTTTGTTGACATATCGTCCCCTAAGTTGCAATGTGTTCTATGTGGCTACTGGCACATAGAACACACGTTGCTACTCAGGGGACGAATTACTTGCTATTATTTTATTTTTATGATTGCATTGTCAGAAATCTGAAGATATTTGTGACTATTTTCAGATTTTTTGGTTCGATTTTTATATCGAGGCGAACAAAAGGGAAAGCATTCGTTTAAACTATATACCCCCAATGCTTTGCGTGCGCTTATACCCTAGATGTTGCACGCTCTCATATACCTTGGATGTTCTTGGGTGCACCCTTTGCCACGGATATTTGTCTACATTCTGACCAATCAAACGACAGAATTTATCGGGATATAGGGATCTATTAAATACTGAATGGAGGGTTGAACTGCAGTTTCATTTGCAGAACTCTGGAAGTGAAGCAGTGCCTGTTTGCAGTGGTAAACAAGTTCTGCTCTAGTGGTAAAATAGGACCCGGAACCAAATGAGTGAAAGTCATTTACAGTGGGCGATATAAATATAGAGAATTGCCAAACCTTGACTTCATCAGTACCGA
Source organism: Pictodentalium vernedei (assembly GCA_031216915.1). NCBI lineage: Eukaryota > Metazoa > Mollusca > Scaphopoda > Dentaliida > Dentaliidae > Pictodentalium > Pictodentalium vernedei. The sequence continues at coordinate 461,549,602 of CM062290.1, forward strand.
GGCCATGACTTAGCCAAAGATGCTAAACAGTGAGAGCAATTAATTCACCTTTAGGCTAAACAAAATTAAATAATTGATTTTCAGGCATTTTTTTAAACGAATGAGGGAGGGCAATTTTTATTTTTATATTCCTGATAGAATGGTCGCAGATGCCTAAAAATTAGTTGTGCGAGCCTAGAATTAAATACTAGAGCTTCCATGTCAATTTCACAGATAGTTTTCTTTTGTAACAGTGATCATATAAAACAAAATCAATATAAAACAACTAAAATGAAAATCCAAAATAACAACTGCTAGAAGCTACAACCAGGCCTTTAAAAATGAAAGTGTCAGTGACAATGTAACTTGTCTGTGTTTTGTGTTTGATGAAAAGGATAATGTTGAATGTTTATGAAAGGATTATGAAATAAGACCAGAATTGTGATAATTGGGAATATGTTAATTTCTGTTCCCTGTATGCCATGTTTTCAATTAAAATAATATGAGGTGTAGACTGTACTAAAGAATTGAAGGGAAGGGGGGTTAATGTGGCTCTCACAGTTAATGTATGTGGCCCTCACTGTTAACTTAATGTATGTCAACAAAAGTTACCAAGTTGCAGTGAAATTATTCCAAAATGAGTCATCCTATCAAGCTACAATGAAATCCCTTCATAAATACGGCCTGTAGACTGTGCTAAAGGTTTTCAGGCATCGGGCCTGTGTAGCCATCACGGTTGACCGATCACAACCAAAAGGGGACGTCCTCATCTAGACATTATACTGAGTCACCCTACCAAGTTATAATGAAATCCCTTCATAAATACGACTGTAGTTTGTGCTAAAGTTGTTTTGGGCTCGGCCACCATCATGGTTGAATGACCGCGACCAAACGGGGACGTTCTCATCTTGGCATTATCTGGAGAAATCCTACCAAGTTACAATGAAATCCCTTCATAAATATGACCTGTAGACTGTGCTAAAGGTTTTCAGGCTTTTTTTTGTTTGTCGACTCCCAATGTGAACTCCACACAGACAGGGATAGCATTGGTTGAAGACCAGTGCACCATAGGCCTCTGCGAATATTCGATTGTTCGAGTAGAAGTCAAGTCAATCAACAAATTTGAGTCGAAAATAAAATCAGAAATATAAAAATTGAATATGAAAAACCAGAAAAATGTTACTAAGGTAACACATGCCCCCCCCCCCCCCCCCCGGTCCTTCACCTTGCAGATGCGGCGGAAACTATTATACGCGACACACCTTCTGACTGTCCTTAACATTTCTAAAAGGTTTAGCAATTGTAATATGATTCGTTTCTGAGTTATGGCTGAGACACGAATATTGATGATTTTCAGTGTGACCTTGAAAGGTGACCTTGACCTTACGGACCTAGCTGTGGTGTGTGACACAACCACCCACTGTCCTTTATAATTGAGCGAAGTTAGATGATTGTAACCCTAATAGTTTTGGAGTTATGCTTGAGACACGATTTGTGACCCTGAACATATGAAGGTCAATTGTGACCTTCACCTTGCAGATGCAGTGGAAACTATTATATGTGACACACCTTCTGACTGTCCTTAACATTTGTAAAATGTTTAACAATTGTACTATGATTCGTTTCTGAGTTATGGCTGAGACACGAATATTGACCAATTTTTAGTGTGATCTTGAAATGTGACCTTGACCTTGAAGGTACGAACCCGGCTATGGTACGCGACACACCTTCTGACTAACATTTGTAAAAAGTTTAACAGTTGTACTATGATTCGTTTCTGAGTTATGGCTGAGACACGAATAATGACTGATTTTTAGTGTGACCTTGAAATGTGACCTTGACGGTAAGAACCTGGCTATGGTGTGTGACACATCCTCCCATGGTTCTTTATAATTGTGTGCAATTTTGATGACTGTGGCCCTAACCGTTTTCAAGTTATTTGCTCAGACACACACACACACACACACACACAGACACACGCACACTTCAATCACTATATGCCACCTGACTTAAGTCGGGGGGCATACAAAATTTATTAATAAAAGTCTTGGTATACGTACATTCGTCATTTAATATTGGTTAAATCGTCAAAACAATGCAAGGAATTGAGCGTGAACCGCAAACACAAATCGTCAACATGGAACTTACAGTATATTACCAATGTCATTTGGAATCATGATTGTCGCGTGATTCAAAATGACATTGGTAATACAGTTAAAACTAGAAGTCCTGTCATGAAATGCGCACAAATAGCACGTTGATATGCGCGTTAATGTACGCGTTATGGCCCAAGTAAAGCTATCAAATTGTGTACATATGGCCTGTGCACAAGCAGTGTTTCAGCCAATGGACCTCCGGGTAACCCGGAGGTCCATTGGCAGAAACATTGCATGTGTTTGTTATGCATAACCCGGAGAACCCGCCTTGCTTTGGATGCCATTCGATATGGCAATTGCGCGCAATTCCAACGCGCAATTAAGCCTAAATAAGCGCACTATTCGTGACAGGACTTCTAGTTTTAACTGTACACTCATAGTAGTAGATAAAGCCACGCCTACATACATGTATAATACATGTAAAGCAAACCCCAAGTGACAGGGGCTACATCTCACCTCTGGTACTCTTTAATAAGAAGCATTCATTGCTTCATGACAAGGCAAGATCAGATGATGCCAAGCTTAAAGTCAAGATGGGAGCGAAGAAATCACAGGCAAAACAATCCTAATGTGGCTATTTTAAACTGGAAAAATCGTGTATGAAACCGCAATTGGACACCTGATTTTGGTTAACTTGGTTCGAATTCGATGTTCAGTCGACCCAAACACTTTTTTGGCAAGTTCGAGTTGAAAGTAGAGTAAAAAAAATCCCTATTCACAGGGGCTTAGTACACCATCGACTTGCAGGACACCTTAGTACACAGTGCCACCGTGTCCCCATCAGTGTTCAACCAATGATCAGAACTGGCCACCACAATCAGCCAATTGTGGGCAATCTGATGACAATGACAACGGCTCCTGGAACATTGGTTCAACCGTTTGTTGCCAAGCATTTTGTGATGATTCATAAACCGCGTTTTATTATCTTCTGCAATTGTTCAATTGTTTATGTAAAATGATATCAAGGATAACATTCAATAAAGTTGAAAAACCACTACAATGTGTACTCTTAATCTCTCCAGATGCCCTTTACGGGGCATACAAGTTAAACGACATGTAAAGCTGACAATTGAGTGTACTTGCGACAATCGCCAGTTCATAATGGAAAAGTGAAGGTTGCACACCACTGACTCAGGCCGCAGTAAAAATTACCAGGTGCGTGCACTTGGGTACTAAAAGAGACTTTGAGAGCCACGTTTACCATCCATGTGTACGCGACTGGTAATTTTACTGGACCTGAGTCAACGGAGTTTAACACTGCAAAATATGTTCAATTTAATGTAGTTCTTTTGAGTCTCGACTTATTTAGTAGTCAACAAACTGTAAACCTGTAAAATAAGTTCAATTTAATATAGTTCTTTGCGAGCCTCGGTTTGTCCAGTAGTGCACGGTATTACAATCAGAATCGGCATCGGAATCGGCCGATTGTCAACTCAAATGACCTGTAATTGGTCAGTGGTCATTTTGGGTAATCGGTTGAATACTAGTCCCTGTGTGGGTAATCAGGACTAAATGCCTTGCCCAACGACACAATGCAGTTACCCCTGGTTGGGATCGAGTGGACCTTTCAATAAGAGATTAATAATAGAGCAAAGGCTTGTATTAGGCCAAATAGGTCTATCAATAAGGGGAAATTCAGTGGTTATCCGACTAATTCTTTAACAGAACACAAGATATTTTATTCAATCCAGAGGAATCTACTCTATGATCTACACGCAAAGTAACAGGGGAAATTTATACTGAAGGAAAGGTATATGGTTTGGTTTTTGGAAGTTATATGCAATTAACCAGGTTACTCAGTTACAAAACATCCAATTAAATGGTGCAAGTGCATAAAGTCTTCAGTTGAATTTTCCCAAATCCAGATCCTTGTGATTACAGATTAGGCCTAAAAAAATAAAAAATCTGTTTCTCAGGCCCTCCCGCATGGTTCTTTTGGTAGCCGCATGCTCTCTTTTTATAACCAATTTAAACTTTACATATGTCTGATATTTTACCCAAGTTAAAAAAGTTGATGAATTTGTCCCTTGAGTGCAAGAAGGCTTTGCATTGCTTTAGCATTGCAAAGCCTTCTTGCACTCAAGGGATGAAATACACCACCACCCATGCTATTCTGTAGATTATGAGGCCTAAAACTTGAACCAAGAACATGAACTTTTGATGGCAAAGAAGTAATTACTGAAATAAAAAATAAAATAAAAAACCACTCACCCGCATGCAATTTCACAAATAATGGCCTGAGAAACAGAAGATCTACTTTGTGTGGCCTTATCAACTAAATTTTTTTTTTAAAAAACTAGTGTGTTTTAAAACTTTAACCTTTTGATCTTTAGTGGTATCTTCCATGCCAGTTCAATGACAGCAATCAGAATAATCCATATTCAATATTTGGGGTAGACTAATCAATATTTTCAACGTGCATCCATGGGGATGCACGTTGAAAATATTGATTGGTCTACCCCACACATTTAGTGAACAGTCATCCTATTTAATGACATTATGACGTATCATGTTCGTGGCCGGAAAAGCGGCCGTTAGGGTTCAAAGGGTTAATGTGGGCAAACAAATTTTACTTTGAAGTTAAGGTACAGAAATAAATACATTAAAATACCTTGAATACATGAAAAGCTTCAAACTGTATATTTCTACTTTTTTCTCTCAGCATGTTCATCATCAGTTTAAGATTTTCTGGAATGCTAATATAACGTGTCATCGTCGTAAAATTATGTCTGTCTAAAAGTAATTCTCCAAGAAGCTGCAAGAAGAAAAACAAAATTTTGATATATAAGGCCAAAAAAAAAAAGGAATTGATTCTCAGGCATCGCCGCGTTGAAAAAAATGGCCCGCGTTGGGCCTTTTTATTTGGACCGTCATTGCACGAAAATAGGAAACAGGGAAATTGAAAAGGGACTATTGGTTTTAAGGCCCAAAACCAATGAATAAACAGGTAAATATACACAGGCGTGTGTTAAGTGTGAGAGGGGAAAGGTTTTCGCCATATTTTCAGGAGACTGGGCACACACGGCAGGGGAATTCAAATGCAAACTTGACTCGGTAGATGTTGGGCGAGTTGTCCAACACAGGCATAACCCACCTTGTCGAATACTAAACGTTAAATTTGCCAGGTACTGGCGTCAAGTAAACCTTTTTTGCTGTGAAAACACGAATGAGAAATAGTGAGAATAATCGGTACAGATAAGTATATTTTCGGGGTGGGGAATTATCACTTACTAAAGAAATACAAAAGTCCAAATTCTGCTGACGTGTCATGAACATAACGGGAAAGAATGGGCAAACACTGAATGGAATCTGAAATTCAGATTTTTCCAGAGCAGTTGTGCATCAAGGGAGATTACTCAAAACACATGTGCGTTTCCCAATACGAATGACGTCTCCATTCAAAGTAAACAAACAAAGTCTTTACGGGCCGACACGTCCAGCTTAATTTGTGTATTGAGTTGGGCCTATCTATTTATTAATTTCACCCACGGGAGATCGGATAGTGATATGAATGAAAGGGCTTCACCGCAGTGGAAAAATAAAGTGATGTTTCCCTTTTTTAAATATCAAACTTGATCGCTTGGATGTATACGGGTTCAAACTATTTTTAATAGGCGTGGTCTTTGGGAGGGGCTCTTTGACAGACGGCTGATGACGATACAAGTGCTGTGTATGTTCCATGCCGAATTGACACCGGAAGCTTGCTTCCATTCTGGTTTGTTTTTGTTTCCCTTCTAAAATTTCTATCGTAAAAATGTTAATTTCTATCAAAATAGCTCACAATGATACCAAAATAATACGAGGGTGGTCAATAATATCTATGGAAGACGACAGTACTTTGGGGGAGTTGGTTAAAAAACTGTTCGCCGGTGAGTTTGATAATGACAACGATGATCCAATACCACAGAACTTGAATCCGTTCTTGGAAAATGGTGAGAGAAACAATGAGATTTATTTGTATATCATTTTACAATATGCACTTTCCATGCCTTTTAGATAAAAACAGACATCAGAAAGTGACTTTTGCCTCTCAATCCTTGCTCACCATCTGGAAGAAATAAAAATAAAAAATAAAAATAAAATCCTCCCTCCCTCATTGATTTGAAAAAAAATTTGCCTGAGAATCAATAGATTTTTTTTTTGGCCTAATTGCGATTTTTTAAGAATCCTCCAACACTACAGATATTTATTTATTGGTGTTTAAGGTCACATATTTCTGCACAATGGCTGATCATGACCACAACATGGAAACACTACATATAACATATGGGTGCAAAGAATATTTATCGAGTGAGATGGGAGGAGATATTTATATTAAAACAAGACTAACAGTGACTGCCCGGCCATGGACACCCAGAACTAAGATCACATGGCCTATAGTACTGGAATGAAAAGTTTTGTGTTGAATTTGGTGCTCACTATAATCTATCAGGTTTCAAATTTAACTAGATATCACGGAGATGGAATCCATCTCTGCAGGCCCCGCATCAACTAACTGATGTAAGGTATAAACTGATGTGAACCGTAATACTAAAATATTTCAAGCAATAGGTAAAATCTGATTAAAATCCCTTCCCGGACATGAACTTGTCAGAAAAAAACCCCAAATTCTGAATAATTTGACCTTGAGGTCAAACTTCAAGGTCAAAGCATGGCAACCGTGGTACGCGACACGTCGTCTTGAGATAATCTACCCACATACCAAATATCAAAACCCTATCTATTAAGGGAAAAAGGTTACAGCCCGGACACGAACTTGTCAGAAAAGAACCCCGAAATCGGAATAATTTGACCTTGAGGTCAAAGTTCAAGGTCAAAGCATGGCAACCGTGGTACGCGACACATCGTCTTGAGATATTCTACCCACATACCAAATATCAAAACCCTATCTATAAAGGAAAAAAAGTTACAGCCCGGACACGAACTTGTCAGAAAAGAACCCTGAATTCTGAATAATTTGACCTTGAGGTCAAAGTTCAAGGTCAAATCATGGCAACCGTGATACGTGACACATCGTCTTAAGATATTCTACCCACATACCAAATATCAAAACCCTATCTATAAAGGAAAAAAAGTTACAGCCCGGACACGAACTTGTCAAAAAAGAACCCCGAATTCTGAATAATTTGACCTTGAGATCAAAGTTCAAGGTCAAATCATGACAACTGTGGTACGCGACACATCGTCTTGAGATATTCTAACCACATACCAAATATCAAAACCTTATCTATAAAGGAAAAAAAGTTACAGCCCGGACACGAACTTGTCAGAAAAGAACCCCGAATTCTGAATAATTTGACCTTGAGGTCAAAGTTAAAGGTCAAGGCATGGCATCCTTGGTAGGCGACACATCGTCTTGAGATAATCTACCCACATACCAAATATCAAAACCCTATCTATTAAGGGAAAAAAGTTACGGCCCGGACACGAACTTGTCAGAAAAAAAAAAAAAAATCTGAATAATTTGTCCTTGAGGTCAAACTTCAAGATCAAAGCATGGCAACCTTGGTCCGCGACACGTCGTCTTGAGATAATCTATCCACATACCAAATAAACTTGTCAGAAAAGAACCCTGAAAAAGGAATAATTTGACCTTGAGGTCAAAGTTCAAGGTCAAAGCATGGCAACTTTGGTACGCGACACATCGTCTTGAGGTAATATACCCACGTGTCAAATATCAAAACCTTATCTATTAAGAGAGAAAGATTACAGCCTGGATGGACGGACGGATGGACACACGGACAGAGCAATCACTATAGGGCGTCCGCCTTACGGCGGGGCCCTAATAAAATATATCTGAACATAGTAGCCAAAAGCTGTATTGACAAGGTCAATACAGCCACAAATATGTTGGAATTTTCTCAACAGAACCATGTATATATGGATGCTACTTGAATTGGCATACAGTATAAGTCAAAATAAAGTTGTAGGATAACCGGTATAAATTATGTATCTTTCTCTTCCTACACTGGTAATACAGAAACCAACATCGTTTTTTGGAAGGCTCTCAATAGAGCCTTCCAGAAAATGGTGTCAGATCTAGTCTTATCAGGGCACAAGCAGCACTATACTTAGTTTTTTGCAGTTATGTTACAACTTATTTCAACTTGAACTGTTTATTTATTTATTAGGGTTTTTTAACGACAAATTAACAGCCAGGGTCATATCATGTCGGTGACAGTTTTACGGGTGGAGGAAGCCGGAATACCCAGAGAGAACCAATGAGCAGCTGTAAGCTCTCCAACATCGTAACTCTGAACTCTGCACCTCGGCACAGGGAGCATTAGATTGGTTGAAGACATGCGCACCATTGACGTGCAGTATGCCTTAGTACACAGCGTCATCGTGCCCCCATATAGGCAATCAGAGTTAAGTGCCTTGCCCAAGGACACAACGCGGGAGCACAAAGACTTGTACTGTAATGTGCAAGTTCTTTTGGCAACAATATCTGAATGGTTTTATTGAAAAGTAGAGATAAAATTTTTCCCAACAAGTGGAATTTACCGGATTTCCTCTATGTATTGGGACAGCTAAAAATAAATATTTTCACAGATGTCCCACATCTTAAAAATGTGGAAAAAACACAACTTGGTCTTGTTTTGATGCTGAATCAAGATGTGTGTGATTCGTTTTCCATCGCTTTATACAAAAATCGCCATTCAATTTTTTTTTAGATTTTCATTTTTTGCTTCCAAAACATAGCTTATGCCCCTCATTGGAACGAGCGCATTGCACACGTTCTAATGAGGGGTCATAAGCTATGTTTCAGAAGCAAAAAATGAAAATTTTTAGTTACACAAGAATTCTTTTTATGAGTGTCATCTGCCCTAGCATTCAGTAAAGGGTTGAAGACTGTCACAATGTAATATTAAATAGTCTTCCTCATGTCAGTCTGGACTGTAAATATTAAAACTTAGGAACAGATTTAAATAAAAACAACACAAATCAGTATGTATTATCAATTTTTTATTGTTTAAAAATGAAAATTAAACACAAACTTAGCTTTAATATTGAGCATTTTGCACCATTTTCCGGTGACTGGGCCAACTGGAAACAAGTCTTCTGAGCATCCCAAACATTGGAGCATAAAAAAAAAAAATTTTCTGGAAAAAATGTGTGTCCCAAATTATCGAGTGACCCAATATATAGAGTAAATGCGGTAGTTTATTTAAAAAAAAAAAAACTTTCTTGGATAGAGGGTTAACTGATACAGATTAACCTTTCAAACAATGAAACCCTGCACACAGGGATTGTAAATGAAGGAGTGTAAGCAGACGACAACTTTGTCAGCCAAATAAATATTTTCATAACATATCAATGAATAGTGAATAATGAAATGGCAAAACTGAAGATCACTGGTTCCAATGTTATTTGGTGAAACTTCAACATAACAGCATTGTGTGTGCATGTCACAGCAATCCATGCATTTTTAAAAGTAAACTGTTGGGCTGGCTAAAGGAAGAATGTTACGGCAATGTTTTTTGATGGAAAAGACAGAAAATTGATTGCTTCCATCTACAGATAACCCCCAATAAGCATACCATGTTTCAAAGCGACCCAATAATAAATATACTCTGTAGGGTGTGCCAAAGGGAAATATAGATCCCTAACTAAACTAAGTTCAAAGCTTGTTGCCAACGGCAACGTTTGACGGAAATAGAAGAAAATTAATACCTCCTATTTCCAGTATGTGGAGAGTGGATTGTAACTAAATCACCCGCAGAGTGGAGTTATCACTCGAACTATAACTTTCAAATTTTGTATATATTGACTAAAAAGACAAGCAATATTTCAGCCAATGGACCTCCGGGTTTAACCCGGAGGTCCATTGGCTGAAACTTGCTTGTGCTTGTTATGCTTTGCAACAAATTTGCAATTATTGCTTGGGTGGAATCTCCACTCTGCAGGTGATTTAGTGATAATACACTCTCCACGTACTGTAGAGGTCACCCCAAACAAGCATAACAGGCTTCAAAGCGATCCGATCATAAATGTGCCCTGCAGGGTATGCCAAATGGAATATTGATGCATAACTGCACTAAGTTCATGAAAAGTCATTGCCAACAGCAACATTTTTTGGCGAAAATGGAAGAAAATCAATAGCTCCCACCTAGAGGTGACCCCAAACATGCAAACCAAGTTTCAAAATGATCCAATCATAAATGTGCCCTGTAGGTCATGCCAAAGGAATAGGTTGAGGCCTGACTAACCTAAGGTAAAAGGTTGTTGCCGTTTTTTTGATGGAAATGGAAAATTAATAGCTCCCATCTAGAGGTCACCTCAAACAAGCACAACAGGCTTCAAAGCGATCCGATCATAAATGTGCCCTGCTGGGTATGTCAAATCGAAATATTGATGCATAACTAGAGATGGTCTATTTGCCCACTATACCCCCAGCGTGGCATGCCACCTGGTGTGGGTGACTGAAAGAGGCATTAAAATTTTGTAAGTAAAAAAAATCCAACATGGCTGCCAGTCGGCCATCTTGAATCCGATCGGGGAAAAAAAAATTATGTCACGCACTGCTCCTCGCCATGTCTATCATTTATATTGAGTTTCATGACAATGCAGCAACAACTGTAGAAGTAGTTCGCTCCACAAGTATTTTGCAAATTCCAATATGGCTGCAAGTTGGCCATCTTGAAACCGAGGAGAAAAATATTATGTCACTCACTGCTCCACTGCTCCTCATCATGTTGATTATTTATAATAAGTTTCATGACGATGCAGTAAAAACTGTAGAAGTAGTTTGCTCCACAAGTATTTTGCAAATTCCAATATGGCTGCCAGTCGGCCATCTTGAAACCGAGCGGGGAAAAAATCATGCTATGCACTTACCCTCATCATGTTGATCATTTTTGTGAAGTTTCATGAAATAAACGTGCGCTAAAGGGTGTGCCATAGGGGAATATTGATGCCTAACCAAACTAAGGTTAAAGGTCGCTGCCAATGCGATATATTTTTTGACGTAAATGGAAGAAAATCGATAACTCCCATCTAGAGATCACCCCACACAAGCTTACCAGGTTTCAAAGCTATCCGATCATAAACGTGTGCTGCAGGGTGTGCCATAGGGGAATATTGATGCCTAACCAAACTAAGGTTAAAGGTCGCTGCCAATGCGATATATTTTTTGACGTAAATGGATAAATCGATAACTCCCATCCAGAGATCACCCCACACAAGCTTACCAGGTTTGAAAGCTATCCGATCATAAACGTGCGCTGCAGGGTGTGCCATAGGGGAATATTGATGCCTAACCAAACTAAGTTTAAAGGTCACTGCCAATGCGATATATTTTTTGACGTAAATGGAAGAAAATTGATAGCTCCCAAAAATAGAGGTCACCCCAAACAAGCAAACCAAGTTTCAAAGCGATCCAATCATAATAAATGTGACCTGTGCGGTGTGCCGAAGGAAATTGTGGATGGACATACGTATGTACGTACTCCGATGAATGAGAAGTCTCAGCAATAGCTCAGTTTGACTTCTAAAAATGCATACAGAGCTAATTTATTGGTTGATAAGACATTTTATTTCTATAAACTTCACCAAGAAAATGATCTTTTTAAGACCATTACCATGCAGGCCTGGAATTCTTAATAAACAGCTGCGCCATGAGCACATGATACGACCGTTGTTAATTAAAAGAAAGCACACAATATGAGTCTACATGTGTACCTAACCCATATTTTTTTATATTCATGTACAATAATCAAAACCAACAGAATACAGTAAAGCTTACTCAATCGTATATCTTTTAATTGAATATTCATGTTAAATAAATAAAATTTCAAAACACAAAACCATTTACTATACCTATAATACAAATTTTCCTGATAATTGAATATGGGCTTTAAATTAAAACTCCTGTTAATTGAATAAAAAATTATTGAAAACCATATTTTGCTGTTTTGATGGTCTCTGACGGCCAGTGAATTCCTTCATTAAATGGTGTTTTTGATCCCTGACCCTTTACCTAATGCTAGTAGCAGGCGACACCTGCAGGAAACTAACAACAAATTTCTTTTCTTTCAAAATATAGTTTATGACCCCTCATTGGAACAATCGTGACATGTTCATTCCAATTAGGGGTCTTAATATACACCACCTACCCCAAAATCATGAAAATCTCTCAAAGCGTTCTCGAGTTATCGTACGACGTGTGACTGGATGGACAGACGGACAGCGGTATACCATAATATGAGCCGTGTTTTCAAAACGGGCGTATAAAAAAGCAGGTGGGCTAAAAATTGCTCCCCTCGCATGACCTAGAGGAGCAATTAGCTCTCCTCAAGCTTACAAAAGCTAAGAGTGGCAAAATGAAATTTTACTATTAATGAATTCTGCCTTGTGGGCATTGTACATTTTATTTGGTGCTGCTAACAAGGTAGTCTATGTGATACAGCTACACTGTCCGCCCCATACTTCCGGGCCTTGGCCAGGCCCCATGGGGTGGGAGGGGCAATGTGGCCGTCTTTAAGATTACACTAACATAGAGATCTGAGAAGATGAGGGTTTTAGGAATAGGCTTTTATGGTATTTTCTTAGGCCAGGAGGGCTAGTTTTCTCCCTCCTTAATTTTTTTAAGGCGAGCAGTTGGCCAGCGAATAAATCGCTCTCCTGAAAATGCCAGGCCTGCTTCTATGCAAATTTCTTGAAATAAAATATCAACATTCTGGGCATGAATTTGTTAAAATCAGCAAATCTGATAAACTTTCTCATCCCTTTCCTGTGCTTTTCAGAACTATGTAGGAACATAACGCTGCATCACCTCTCTTGCTGATATTCTTTTTTGGGGGAAAACTTTGTATTCGGCTGTTCTCTTATCAGCCTAGGCAGCCATGGCATAAAACTGTTGTCTGAGAGCCATGCTTCGGTGAACTTATAAAACACGGGCATGATTAACACAAAAGTATTTGTCATTCGTGCAAAGTTACCACATAAAAAAATACAGTTAACAACAAGTTTCAACCCACTATCATCACTGACACTTGTATGCAATCAATAAATAATACCCAATCAAATGGTTTCCGTTTGTGATCACACATTCAGTATGTGACAGTGGTTAACCCTTTACCCAACGAATCGCCCGCATACACCCGCGTAATTTGCAAATTCAGCAGCTGAAAAATGAAAAAATATTATTTTTCGAAAAATTTCAACAAAAGCATATCATGTGACCCCTCTTTGGAACGAGCTCGTTGAGCTCGTTCCAAAGAGGGGTCACTTGATATGCTTTTGTTGAAATTTTTTGAAAAAAAAATTTAAAAATTATATTTAAAATAATAAATTTTGAAATCATCTTCGTTGGCTAAAGGGTTAACTACACGAGTGATTTCTGCATTTGGCGCCTAATGTTTTCGTACTCTTCCAGTTTAAAATATTTTGTCGTGACTATTTTTTCATTTTTGATGAAAAAACAGCTGTTCAAATAAGTGCTTGGTGAACAACTCTGATGAACATCCCTTTTTCTAAAACTGTTCATTTTCCAAAACTTTTCCTAACCTTTTGAGTGACCCAATGTTCATACCTTCCAAAGGCCTGGAATTTCCAAAAAGAAATTCCACAACTTTCCCTAGTTTTTTATGACCCACGGGAAACGTGTTAATAGACTAAAATGAACTAGTACTAGGAATTCTTGCAAAATATTATACAGTACGTGGAGAGTGTATTATCACTAAATCACCTGCAGAGTGGAGATTCCACCCAATCAATAATTGCAAATTTGCTGAAAAGCATAACCAACAAAAGCAAAGTTTCAGCCAATGGACCTCCGGGTTAAACCCGGAGGTCCATTGGCTGAAACATTGCTTGTGTTTTTTTTGTTGATATGTACACTGTTTGAAAGTTATAGCTTGGGTGACAACTCCACTCTGCGGGTGATTTAGTTACAATCCACACTTCACGTACTGTAGAAGGTGAAGACAAGTCCCAAATTCCCACCAGCTTACAACCTCTATATATCAAGACTTGACTAAAAACCACTGCCTAGGTAATTTGTCTATTGCCAGCAGGATTTACTCATGATGGCATCTTAAGGAAATCTGTTCTGAGGTCAGAAATGTCAGAAATAGGCCTTTAACTTCTCCGCTGCCATACTGCACCACAGCAGTACTTGCCACTGCCATGCACCCATTGGAATTACATTACATAGAGAGTAATCGCTTGACTGAACTGGTTGCGTGAAATAATTCATGAGAGGTGAGGGACGTTGTACAAACACAAGTGCACAAATGCGCACAACTGTTTTACAATATAGTCCCTCACCTCGAATGAATTATTTCACTTTACCAGTCCAGTCAAGTGATTACTCTGTTTATTACTTTTCATTATTAACAATAATTATATTATTTAACCCTTTACCTAAAGTAACGGTCAGCGCTATTCTCAAAAATCGCCAATTAATTTTCAGCTCGTTCCAATGAGGGGTCATAACCTATGTTTTTGAGACAAATGAAAGTGTCAATGACACTGTAGCTCAACTTGTTAAGACATGTACATGTATAGTATGTGACACAGCAATGACAAACATCTAGGTAATGACCTGTTGACAAAGGTACTAGGGCTGGGCGGTTTTGAAATTTGCATTTCGGTTCGGTTTCGGTTTCGGTTTTGTACAAAAACTCGGTTTTCGGTTCGGTTTTCGGTTTTTCATAATATATTGTAGAAATCCACATTTTAGAGGGTAATGTACACATAAAATCTGTCTGTATTTGTCATCCAAGTCATGAGGCTCATATAGCGAGTTGAGTCATTCGGGTTAATCAGTGTTCACCACTCTTCTCAGCAAATGGACATAATGTGTTGGGCTGCTGTAGTGGGCAACAGTGGTGGAGCGGTGGAGCCATGAGGTATCTACTATCTAGGGAGACCAGCCCCCCCCCCCCCCCCCCCCACCCTCCACTCAAAATCCCACTTGCTTCTTCCATCCCCAAATTTGAAAAAATTATTTTTGATTTCCTGCCCTCAGTACAGTACCCTCAGTCCTGAGATTCCCCCCCCCACCCCCCCCCCCCCCCCCCCCAAAAAAAAAATCTCCACTAGCATGGTCCACAGGATTTCAAACCATGGCTCCACCACTGGTGGGAGCTGCCTTGTTTTGTCAGTGAGATTTGGGACCTTGTCAAGACAAGATGCAGAAATTCACAAGAAAAGCTACATTTTAGCAAAAATCAACATTTCCTTATTTTTTATGGAGTCGCAATGCTCTCACCCTGGTTTTGGTGGATAATGTGCAATTGTTGTGCTTATTTCGGTAATTATCACATCGCTTGAAAATAGACGTGCCCCGTGTTTCTTGATGGTTCCTGCTTTAAATGACAGTGGAATAAGAGGAACACAAATCATATTTTTTCTGATTTTGATAACTATTGTTGAAGTTAGTCGTGATATACGAATCAGTTTTATTGGTAACTCACTCCAATGCTTTCACAATATCTCTCTTAATTTCGACTGTAGATGTTCGTTTTTTACTTTGATTCTGCCCAAACATAGAAATTGGGCGAAATGGGCGGTGCCAAGGCAAAGATATTACCAACTTTACTTTGCCCTCTTGGCTTATCCCTGCGTTGATTTCATCTTATTCAAGACAGGCGATTGATGATTTTGAAGGGAGAGGAGACTGCTGCATAATGGGGGTTGAAAGAAAGTTTGCAATATTGCATCTTGCGATTTGTTGTGTTTACAAAATACACATGGTCATGACACGTGTTGATTATAACATCTTCGTATTGGGAATGCAGCGTGTGTACCTGACAGACCTGCAGTACTGCGCGATTCCTTAAAGTAAATTCAAATAGTATACAAACAATTCCCAATAAGTTTTAAAAAAACTTTCAATAGTTACCTGCCATCCATTTAATTGGATGTGTTCTATTTTAATTTAACCATTTTATTGTTGACAAAAAACATAACTGCCAATGCGCAGCGTTATCTCTGAGCATGTGACTTCAGAGAACGTGCCAGTGGTCGGTTAATTAACATAATTTACTCGTCATTTTTCCCATGTGAACTTTGAGGTTTTAAAACTCAATAAATTTTATGTTTACCACCAATCTAATTTACAACGTGCTGTACGCAGATGATTTTAGGTCAAAGGTAATTTATAATACTTTTACACCACATATTGTCAGGTAACTTGCAATACCTCTTTGTTCGAATATGCCCGGTTCAGTAAATTTACTTAACAATTCTTGAATTGCATGTGTGGATTTTTACGTACGACTTTTTAATTTTTCATATTCCATCTGCTGGTGGTTCTGTAGATATTGTTTAAGATACAAGAAATTTGCTACCACTATTTGTGGGGGGAGGGTGGGGGGATTTGTTGTCAGTCCTCTCGAAGTAAGCATAAATGGCACAGCATTTACCTTTGCCTGACATTTAAGCCTTTGGCGTGCTGAAAGCAAGTGATTGAGTGGTCATAAACTTAACCAATTCTGGGAAATTTGTTGAAACCGAAAGTCTCGGTTTTTTGTTAAGGCGGCGGTTCGGTTTCGGTTTAAAAAAAAAACCGAACCGAACCGAAAAACCGATAAACCGCCCAGCCCTAAAAGGTACATATAAAGTATTGTAACGGTCTGTACATAAATACTGACCGTAGCCTGTAACAAATGTATAGGTAAAGTATTGTAAAGGTGGGTGACAGTCTGATGCTAAACTAGAAAAGAAATCTTTGAGTCCCAGAGTGGGTCTGACAGAACCCCAAAATATTTGTTCTCATAGCACAGTGATAAGAAAGGCACCCCAAAACACACTTGTTCCTGTCCCAAGATGAAAACAAAGGTACCCAAGAAGTTTCGTGAAGATCAGTTCACAAATACGAGCTGTATAGAAGTTGTGACAAAAAACTGATTGGACCATTTCGGTACAAAATGGCCACTGGCAGCCATCTTGAATTTTCAACCGCACCCAGAAACACTCGTTCTCGTCCTAAGCTGATCAACAAAGGTACCCAAGAAGTTTTGTGAAGATTGGTTCATAAATACAGCCTCTAGCCCGAGCCGTATTGACATGTGCACTTACTGTGTATAAGTAGCACTGAATAAATCAAAGTTCATCTAATTTGCATAATTTTTGCACGAGAAAAAACCCTGTACTATAAGTGATGTATTCCATGTTACTAAACATTCATACAAAAATTTATTCAAATCAGAACTTTCATACAGAAGTTCTGTACAAAAGACTGATTTCACTAATTTTGGTACAAAATGGCTGCTGGTGGCCATCTTGAATTTCGGACCACACCCAAAAACACTCGTTCTCATCCCATGGTGATAACAAAGGTACCCAAGAAGTTTTGTAAAGATTGGTTCATAAATACAGCCTCTAGCCTGAGCCGTATAGAAGTTGTGTACAAAAAACTGATTAGATCTAATTTCGGTACAAAATGGCCACTGGCAGCCATCTTGAATTTTCGACCGCACCAAGAAACAATCGTTCTCGTCCCAAGGTGATAACAAAGGTACCCAAGACATTTCGTGAAGATCAGTTCATAAATACAGACTCTAGCCCGAGCCGTATTGACATGTGTACTTACTGTGTGTAAGTAGCACTGAAAAAATCAAAGTTCATCTAATTTGCATAATTTCTGCACGAGAAAAAACCTGTATTATATGTGATGTATCCCATGGTACTAAACATTCACACAAAAAATTATTCAAATCAGCGCTTTCATATGGAAGTTCTGTGCAAAAATCTGATTGCACCAAATTTTGTACAAAATGGCTGCCATCGGCCATCTTGAATTTTGGACCGGACCCCAAAACACTTGTTCTCGTCTCACGGTGATAACAAAGGTACCCAAGGAATTTCGTAAAGATCGGTTCATAAATTCGGCCTCTAGCCCGAGCCGTATTGGCATTTGCACTTACAGTGCTGAAAGTAACGCCAAAAAACATCTAAGTTAGTCTAATTTGCATAATTTAAACACAAGAAAAAAATCTGTATTATATGTGATGTATCCCATGGTACTAAACATTCACATAAAAAATTATTCAAATCAGCGCTTTCATATGGAAGTTCTGTACAAAAAACAGATTTCTGCATCGTCTGTACAAAATGGCGGCTGGCAGCCATCTTGAATTTCGAACCGCACCCAAAAACACTCGTTCTCGTCCCACGGTCATAACAAAGGTACCCAAGAAGTTTTGTAAAGATCGGTTCATAAATACGGCCTCTAGCCCAAGCCGTATCCAATCGGACAATGGGCCATGGCAAAAGTTCAAATTTGGCTTCGCCAAAGTTGAGCTAAAAATGAAAAAAATTAGTTATTCAAGAAATTTTTTGCACGTGTCGTCTGCTTTTCATGTTAGGTATATTTATTTATTGTTGTTTATGGTCACATACTTCTGCACAATGGCTAATCATGACCACAACATGGAGATAAAGTCAAGGTCAGTCAATCGTTTATACCCCATGTTGCCTATTTTAGAGGACACGCACCCCAAGCATTAGTGACTGGGTCCTATTTTACCAGTGAAACAGAGCTTGTTTACCACAGTAAACAAGCACTGCTTCACTTCCCAGGGTTCCCACGGGGGTTTCATGCTAGGTAAAGGGTTAAAAAAAACAAAAAACAATTAAGTCCCCATTACACCTATGGCAAAGCGTCTTCGATTGCGCGCACGGATACATGACACAACTGTTGACTGCATAATTCACTTGTGACGTTATCGTTTATAATCAAACCCGGAAATCCCAGTAAATCACACTTTGGAATTACATTATCTCTGCATTGATTTCATCTCAGTCAAGACAGGCGTTTGATGTTTTTGAAGGAAGACGGCTGCATAATAGGATTTGAAAGTTTGCAATATTGCATCTTGGGATTTGTTGTGCACCAGGGTTGGGGTATTCGTATTCAGTATTCGTATTCAGTCGTATTCCAATACAGTTTATCAAGTATTCACATGTATTCAGTATTCAATGAATGTTATGAATACATGTATTCGTATTCAAATACATTAAAATTTGAGCTGTATTCATGAATACTTTTTGAATCCTTTCTATATTTTGGAATTAAAGAACCATATACTGAATAAAAGGTTTTCACAGATCAAGCCCATGGACTCCAGACAACAAATTCACACCTCATATCAATATAAAAGACTTAATAATCCCCGATATTGTTTATATACCACCAAACACCTTGTCTGAAATTTATGCATTGAAAGCAGACAATAGACTTAATTATCAATTAACTTGTCACAATACAACCTATTTATGTAACAATGGCCACATATCCCCATGGCTTTTTAAATTGTTGAAAACATGGACAGTAAAAATAAAACAAAAAAACTTGTGTTATTAGACACAACTCAGTTATTCAATGATATACTCGGCCAAAAAAGAAAGTGTGCATTGCAGAAATTGCTCAAACTCCAAAAAATAATTTCGTAGGTGTAAAGAGTGTTAACCTGTTCATGAATAAGTTATATTGAACACAAAAACAGCTTTCCCCGTTAAAATTGCATTAACGTTAAATGAAGTGCTGCACGTTTGTGAAAAGGCATGTTTTGCACGTGGAGAGTCTGAAAATTCATGCAGCAGTGTGAATCCTTGGGTATTTAAACACTAAAGTAAGGCCTTCCTATCGTTCACAATCAAACTTGCGCTGCTGTTAAAACGACTCCACATTAGCATGCCAAGATTGACAATGAATCAACGTCTCCTTGCCCTGGATATGATTAAAGCTGGCAGAAAGGTTGCCCAGCATTTGAACTGCCACCGTAACACTGTAGACAGGCTAGTCCATCGACATGCACAACATGATGACGTTCGAGACCGACCCCGCTCCGGGAGACTCCGATTTACCACCCCTGCACAAGATCGGTATATCCGTGTCGTCCATCTCTGGAACCGGCAACAAATGGCAACGACGACAGCCAGGAACATCCCTAACCTGAGACGGATGCATCCTCAAACAGTAATCAACCAGCTGAGAGAATATGGCTTACGTCCTCGAAGACCTGCAATTCGTCCAATTTTGAGGTTACATCATCGTCGTGCTCGGCTGCAGTGGTGTAGACAACATCTCAGGCATCCCTTACACTGGTGGCGACGTGTTTTATTCACAGATGAATGTCGTTTCCATCTTTCATCATCAGATGGCTGCCAGAGAGTGTACAGACGTCGAAATGAACGCTATGCAGTTCCATGTGTCGTGGAGCGAAACCGTTATGGGGGAGGGTCTCTCATGGTGTGGGGTGGCATCACTGCCCGTAACAGAACTGAGCTGGTCATTATTGATTGCAATCTCAATGCAGCCAGATATCGTGATGCTTAGACCTGTTGTTATCCCATTTCTGCAACGTCACAGCCCCGGTGTCATTCTACAGTAGGACAACGCCCGACCCCACGCAGCTCGTGTTGTTCAACAGTATCTGCAGCAACAACAAGTGGATGTTCTTCCCTGGCCCGCAAATTCGCCCGACATCTCACCCATTGAGAACGTATGGGACGAAATGAAACGTCAGCTATGCCGGCTTCCCCATGCACCGTCAACGCTTGTGGAACTCCAAAGACAGCTTATCAGAATATGGAACAACATCCCACAACACTTCCATGCTAACTTGTTCGCTTCAATAGATGCATAGCAGTAGTCGATGCAGACGGAGGTCATACCAGATATTGAGTGTGTGACTTTTGTGTTTGACCCTTAGTGTCTTTGACTCTCCATGGCACCAAGAGTATTCGTTGTAGCGTAATGAAATTTCTCGTGTTGATCACAAATTGATTCATTTGTGATTGAATAAAATTTCCATGAATGAAAATGATATATATCTTTTTTTAGTGTTTTTTTTAGCATGCACACTTTCTTTTTTGGGAGAGTATATTACATTCTAAAATTTTTGGATTTATTTAAAGTTTTTCTATTTATCCATTATTTCACAGTGAAAACACATATTTATTTATTCCTGTTTAAGGTCACCTTTGTACAGCTCAGTATGTCTAATTATAATCGGTGAAAGCACGAAAATATTATAAAGAAAATACTACTGCAGTTAGCAAACTTTCAGCCAACAGACCTCCAGGTTTAACCATGAAGTGCATTGGCTAAAACTTTACTAGTCCTTCTTATGTAGTGTCATTGCAATTGATACTTAACGTTCAGGAGGAAACGCCAGTCTGTGATTTTTTAGAGGTAATCCACTCACATTTTGTGATGTGTTGTCCATGGAGAGTAGTCTAATTGTGGATTTCCCGTCAGGTAATTATTTTAGTTTTTCAACAAAGCATGGTAAGCACAATTAAAGCTTCAGCTAAAGGACCATCAGTTTAAAAATGACTTTTAACCCAACAAACAAAAAACTTTAAGGTCTTGCTATAAATGCTTCTAATTTAAAAAGTATTCAAGTATTCAAAAATGTATTCATGAATAGATTGTAAGTTATTTGTATTCGTATTCAAATACATTTGAAAATTTGTGTATTTGTATTCGTATATGTATTCATGAAATTTCAAAGTATTCGTATTCATATTCGAATACATCTACAAAGTATTGGCCCAAGCCTGTTGTGTACACAAAATACACAAGGGAAAACATGTTTTGATTATAACAATTGAGTGTTGGGAATGCAGCACTGACACTTGACAGTTAACTTGTACCTGACAGACCTGAAGTACCCACATGATTCCTTAACTGGTAGAGTACTAGAAGCCCATATTTGGGCTTTATTTTGATGTGCAGGTACTACAACGCAAAGGCTTCATAGTTAATGGATGTGTTTTATATTATCTTTAAAGTGATCTTATTTAGTCTGAAAGGATTTTCCTTGTAACACTTTGTCGACTGCCCATAGGAACTCTCCCATAAATTGTAACAAAGCAAAGACATGTAAGCAAATTATGACTGCCAAAAATAATTTAACACTCTACCAGTTAAAGTAATTTGAAATAGTTCCCAAAAAGTTTAAAAAACTTTCAGTAGTTACCTGCCATCCATTTAACCTTATACCCAATGCAGACGATATCAAAATTTATTATTTTAAACATAATTTTAAAAAAATTTTCAAAAAGTTTCAACAAAACCATTTCATGTGACCCCTCATTGGAACGAGCTCATTGGTCACATGATATGGTTTTGATGAAATATTTTGAAAAATTTAATTTTTTCAACTGCTCAATTTGCACATTACGCGGGCGATTCGTTAGGTAAAGGGTTAACAGGACATGTTCTATTTTCGTTTAACCATGTTATTGTTGACAAAAAACAGAACTGCCAATGCGCAGTGTTATCTCTGAGCATGTCACACTTTCAGAGAATGTGCCCGAAGTTGGCTAATTAACATAATTTACACGTTATTTTTCCCATGTGAACTCTCAGGTTTCAAAACTCAATAAATTTTATGTTTACCTCCAATCTAATTTACTACACGGCGTAGGCAGATGATTTTGTGTCAAAGATAATTTATGCCCGGTTCACTAAATTTATTTAATGATTCTTGAATTGCATGTGTGGATTCTTACTTAAGACTTTTTAATTTTTCCTATTCCTTCTAGTGGTGGTTCTGTGGATATCGCTTAAGATATAAGAAATTTGCTACCACTATTTTGGGGGATTTGTTGTCAGTTCTCTCAAAGTAAGCATAAACGGCACAGCGTTTACCTTTGCCCCACATTTTAGCCTTTCACATGCGGAACGCATGTGATTGAGAGATCGTAAACTTACCAAGTCGTGGAAATTTGTTGAAACCGAAAGTCTAGGTTTTCTGTTAAGGCAGCGGTTTGGTTTTGGTTTTGAAAAAAACCCGACATGAACTGAAAAACCACCCAGCTCTATCGTACTATCTAGTTTCAAATTTCGACTTCAGCGATCAGCAGCGATTGGGTAATTCTACTTTAGTTGCATTCAGCAGTGAGAGAATGAATAAAAAGCAATGTCAAATAAAATACATTAACCCTTTACCCAATATAACATCCCAAACAGGCCAGCACTATTCACAAAAAATGACAATTAATTTTGATTATTCTTTTCATTTTTTGTTTCAAAAACATAGGTTATGACTCCTCTTTGGAACAGGCTCATCGAGCTTGTTATTCAAGAATTCTGTTTGCAAGTGTTGTTTGCTTTTCATGTTAGGTAAAGGGTTAAAACTACTTGATGAAAATGCTGAGCCACTACCAGACAGGTCCTACTGATCTCAATACTTCAACAAAATGGTTGATATTGGAAATATGAAGTCTATTTTTACAACAGGGACGATCTCATTTTAACATAATATATTATTGGAATTAAAATTTTGACGGAGAAAAAATGTTAATTTATATTGATTTAAGACATCCAGGGATATTGTTTTCATTGATCAAATCTTGGGTGGTGTGGGGAAGGGTTGGGAGTAAGGAGTGAGTATGAGAAGGAGGGGGGATGCAAATTATACAGGACTTAAAATTTATGCATAAAATCAGAATCGCTTCTCACAACTGATTTGCACAAGGTAAACAGAGAATAAACTTTGATTCTCACAGATCTAGAGTGTCCATTTGATTCATGTTACAGAGTCTGAAAGTGTCCTTAACCCTAAGGGGCCTCCTATTTCCAACTGTTGTCAATTTTTACTGTAATAGAACAGGTGCTCCAGCTTGTAGTGCTTGGGTAACCTTGCAATGCAAATTATAAGTACACTGGCAGTTGTTTCTATTCAAATCCTGGCTGCCAATATAGGCAAGTTTTATCTCGCTATACAGGCAAATCTTGGCTCTCTATACAGGCAAATCTTGGCTGCCAATATAGGCGAGTCTTGGCTCTCTATATAGGCAAGTCTTGGCTCTCCATATAGGCAAGTCTTGGCTCTCTATACAGGCAAGTCTTGGCTCTCTGTATAGGCAAATCTTGGCTCTTTATATAAGCAAGTCTTGGCTCTCTATATAGGCAAATCCTGGCTCTCTGTATAGGCAAATTTTGGCTCTCTATATAGGCAAGTCTTGGCTCTCTATATAGGCAAGTCTTGGCTCTCTATATAGGCAAATCTTGGCTGCATGTATAGACAAATCTTGGCTACCTATATAAGCAAGTCTTGGCTGCCTATATAAGCAAGTCTTGGCTCTCTATATAGGCAAGTCTTGGCTCTCTATATAGGCAAATCTTGGCTGCCTGTATAGGCAAATCTTGGCTGCCTATATAGGCAAGTCTTGGCTGCCTATATAGGCAAGTCTTGGCTCTCTATATAGGCAAATCTTGGCTGCATGTATAGACAAATCTTGGCTACCTATATAAGCAAGTCTTGGCTGCCTATATAGGCGAGTCTTGGCTCTCTATATAGGCAAGTCTTGGCTCTCCATATAGGCAAGTCTTGGCTCTCTATACAGGCAAGTCTTGGCTCTCTGTATAGGCAAATCTTGGCTCTTTATATAAGCAAGTCTTGGCTCTCTATATAGGCAAATCCTGGCTCTCTGTATAGGCAAATTTTGGCTGCCTATATAAGCAAGTCTTGGCTCTCTATATAGGCAAGTCTTGGCTCTCTATATAGGCAAATCTTGGCTGCCTGTATAGGCAAATCTTGGCTGCCTATATAGGCAAGTCTTGGCTGTCTATATAGGCAAGTCTTGGCAGCCTATATAGGCAAGTCTTGGCTCTCTATATATGCAAGCCTTCGCTCTCTATATAGACAAGTCTTGGATCTCTATATAGGCAAGTCTTGGCAGCCTATATAGGCAAGTCTTGGCTCTCTATATATGCAAGCCTTCGCTCTCTATATAGACAAGTCTTGGATCTCTATATAGGCAAATCTTGGCTCTCTATATAGGCAAACCTTGGCTATCTATATAGGCAAATCTTGGCTACCTATATAAGCAAGTCTTGGCTGCCTATATAAGCAAGTCTTGGCTCTCTATATAGGCAAGTCTTGGCTCTCTATATAGGCAAATCTTGGCTGCCTGTATAGGCAAATCTTGGCTGCCTATATAGGCAAGTCTTGGCTGCCTATATAGGCAAGTCTTGGCTCTCTATATAGGCAAATCTTGGCTGCATGTATAGACAAATCTTGGCTACCTATATAAGCAAGTCTTGGCTGCCTATATAAGCAAGTCTTGGCTCTCTATATAGGCAAGTCTTGGCTCTCTATATAGGCAAATCTTGGCTGCCTGTATAGGCAAATCTTGGCTGCCTATATAGGCAAGTCTTGGCTGTCTATATAGGCAAGTCTTGGCAGCCTATATAGGCAAGTCTTGGCTCTCTATATATGCAAGCCTTCGCTCTCTATATAGACAAGTCTTGGATCTCTATATAGGCAAATCTTGGCTCTCTATATAGGCAAACCTTGGCTATCTATATAGGCAAATCTTGGCTGCCTATATAGGCAAATCCTGCCTGCCTATATAGGCAAGTCTTGGCTTTCCATATAGGCAAATCTCAGTTGCCTATATAGGCAAGTCTTGGTTGCCTATATAGACAAGTCTTGGCTCTCTATATAGGCAAATCTTGGCTCTCTATATAGACAAATCTTGGCTGCCTATATAGGCCAATCTTGGCTCTCTATATAGGCAAAATAGGCAAGCCTTGGCTCTCTATATAGGCAATTCTTGGCTGCCTATATAGGCAATATAGGCAAGTCTTGGCTCTCTATATAGGCAAGTCGTGGCTGCCTATATAGGCAAGTCTTGGCTCTCTATATAGGCAAATCTTGGCTGCCTATATAGGCAAATCATGGCTCTCTATATAGGCAAGCTCTCCATATAGGCAAGTTTTGGCTCTCTATGTAGGTAAGTCTTGGCTCTCTGTATAGGCAAATCTTGTCTCTCTGTATAGGCAAATTTTGGCTCGCTATATAGGCAAGTCTTAACTCTCCATATAGACAAGTCTTGGCTCTCCATATAAGCAAGTCTTGGCTCTCTACATAGGCAAGTCTTGGCTCTCTGTATAGGCAAATCTTGGCTCTCTGTATAGGCAAATTTTGGCTCTCTATATAGGCAAGTCTTGGTTCTCTATATAGGCAAATCTTGGCTGCCTGCATAGACAAAGCTTGGCTGCCTATATAGGCAAGTCTTGGCTCTCTATATAGGCAAATCTTGGCTGCCTGTATAGGCAAATCTTGGCTGCATATATAGGCAAGTCTTGGCTCTCTATATAGGCAAATCTTGGCTGCCTATATATAGGCAAATCTTGGCTGCCTGTATAGGCAAATCTTGGCTGCCTATATAAGCAAGTCTTGGCTCTCTATATAGGCAAGTCTTGGCTCTCTATATTGGCAAATCTTGGCTCTCTATATAGGCAAGTCTTGGCTCTCTATATAGGCAAATCTTGGCTGCCTGTATAGACAAATCTTGGCTACCTATATAGGCAAATCTTGGCTGCCTGTATAGGCAAATCTTGGCTGCCGATATAGGCAAGTCTTGGCTCTCTATATAGGCAAATCTTGGCTGCCTATATAGACAAATCTTGGCTGCCTGTATAGGCAAATCTTGGCTGAATATATAAGCAAGTCTTGGCTCTCTATAGAGGCAAGCCTTGGCTCTATATAGGCAAACCTTGGCTACCTATATAGGCAAATCTTGGCTGCCTATATAGGCAAATCCTGCCTCCCTATATAGGTAAGTCTTGGCTTTCTATATAGGCAAATCTCAGCTGCATATATAGGCAAGTCTTGGCTGCCTATATAGGCACGTCTTGGCTCTCTATATAGGCAAATCTTGGCTCTATATAGGCAAACCTTGGCTACCTTTATAGGCAAATCTTGGCTGCCTATATAGGCAAATGCTGCCTGCCTATATAGGCAAGTCTTGGCTTTCTATATAGGCAAATCTCAGCTGCATATATAGGCAAGTCTTGGCTGCCTATATAGGCAAGTCTTGGCTCTCTATATAGGAAAATCTTGGCTCTCTATATAGGCAGATCTTGGCTACTTATATAGACAAAGCTTGGCTGCCTATATAGGCAAGTCTTGGCTCTCTATATAGGCAAGTCTTGGCTCTCTGTATAGGCAAATCTTGGCTCTCTGTATAGGCAAATTTTGGCTCTCTATATAGGCAAGTCTTGGCTCTCTATATAGACAAGTCTTGGCTCTCTTAATAGGCAAGTCTTGGCTCTCTATATAGGCAAGTCTTGGCTCTCAGTATAGGCAAGTCTTGGCTCTCTGTATAGGCAAATCTTGGCTCTCTGTATAGTCAAATTATGGCTCTCTATATAGGCAAGTCTTGGCTCTCTATATAGACAAGTCTTGCCTCTCTATATAGGCAAGTCTTGGCTCTCTATATAGGCAAATCTTGGCTGCCTGTATAGGCAAAGCTTGGCTGCCTGTATAGGCAAGTCTTGGCTGCTTATATAGGCAAGTCTTGGCTCTCTATATAGGCAAGTCTTGGCTCTCTATATAGGCAAATCTTGGCTCTCTATGTAGGCAAGTTTTGGCTCTCTATATATGCAAGTCTTGGCTCTCTATATAGGCAAATCTTGGATGCCTATATAGGCAAGTCTTGGCTCTCTATATAGGCAAATCTTCGCTGCCTATATAGGCAAGTCTTGGCTCTCTATATAGACAAGTCTTGGCTCTCTATATAGGCAAGTCTTGGCTCTTTATATAGGCATGTCTTGGCTCTCTATTTAGGCATGTCTTGGCTCCCTATATAGGCATGTCTTGGCTGCATATGTAGGCAAGCCTTGGCTCTCTGTATAGGCAAGTCTTGGCTCTCTATATAGGGAAGTCCTGGCTCTCTATATAGGCAAATCTCGGCTGCCTATATAGTCAAGTCTTGGCTCTCTACATAGGCAAGTCTTGGCTCTCTATATAGGCACGTCTTGGCTCTCTATATTGGCAAGTCTTGGCTCTCTATATAGGCAAGTCTTGGCTGCCTATATAGGCGAGTCTTGGCTCTCAATATAGGCAGCCAAGACTTGTGCAGACACACCTGCAAAGTCACAGAGCATTAAATATCACAGTGCGGCAAAAATGTATGAAAAATCTCCCATCCCTTTAAGGTTTAAAGACCTGAAGAATTCTTATTTTTTGCACCCTCATAACATAACTTTTTTTATTACTCACCTGTTCTATAAAATCCCCATCTATGGCAACACTAAACCATGTGGAAAATGAAAATCTGTTCTGTACACATGTGC